>JAOVVB010233057.1:0-23987 GCA_028570985.1 Heterobranchus longifilis
CACTATTTTGCAGATGCACCGTCGGGGCGTGGCACCGCCCAGGATGATTGTGATTGGTTTAAGGAAATACAAACAGGACAGAGAGTTTTTTTCACTATCCAGGAGTGAAAGTGCATTCAATCCAGACTTTCCCCCAGCTCAGTAACGTGGTAAAAAGGCGTATCAACGTCTTCATTAACTCTGAGATTCTTTCATCAGGATTACAACAGCTGGACAGTTGGAGGAGATTTTAGTGAGTAAATCAAGCTGAAAGTCAGATTATTCTCAGTAGAAATTACACCTTTGCTCATTCTGTGTATTCTATATCTGTAAACTTTTACATGAATCCAGTGTTGTGAGAGCTGAGCAAAGCCAGGCGCCAATTAATGCAGAAGTTAGCTTGTCTGGGTCTGTTTTTGACACTAGTTGCTTATTCTGTCTCTGCCTATACTGTCACTTGTGCGTGTGTTGTGTGGTGTGTGTACATGAGTAATATCATTACCCCTGCTCTGATTCCCCTGATTTGATCAACAGTAGCTCCTGGGTTTCATATTCCCGGCACTAATGCCGGTGACCATCAAAGACAGCTAAAGAAAACACGGGACGTTCCTTGTTTGTCACACATCCTGTCTGATGTTAATTCACTTTGCCCGCTGCACTCTCATCTCAGCGAGAGAGAGTCAGAGAGTAACGTACACTGTCGTACCTGGAAGCTTTTTCCTTTAAAACTCAGCATGCTGTAAAATAAAGCAATTTATGTAGAATATTTTATAGATGTCTGCGGGTTTTGGGTCATAGTTGTTGTCAGAATCTGTTAGCTCGTGTGTGGCTCTTATTGTGATATTGGTTAAAACTTGAATCACTCCAGTGGAAATATTTGGTGATGTTTGTACAAAACGTACAGACGGTTTTGTACCATCGTCAAATTGTCACGGCCCTCGACATCTGGTATTTACGCTTAAAGCACCCAGTTTCTGTATGAGACGCTCCGAGCTTTCAACTAACTCTGCATCAGTATTAGTCGCTCAGAGCAACTGCTTTTTGTTTGAGCTGTACTTTTTTGACAGTCAAAAACATATTTTTTCCATGATGTGTGTGTTCTGCAGCAATGGCCACCAGCGTGTGTGCGTGCACGTGATTCTGTGGAGCATTTATTATTTCATCAGTCCCTATAGCAGCTCCTATAAACCAGAGAAGGGTGGCTGACTTTGGCTGTCGTTCAGCTGAGTGAACTTTAATTTCACACATTAAATAAGGCAGTAAAAACTTTACAACTAAGCAAACATTTTTCATAGTATACTGTAAAGTATAATATGAGAAAAACAATTAGGGTTTCATCAGTTTGTTTAAAATTTCTAAGATTAAAAGGGAAAAACATGAGCTGTATGTGGCACAAACTTTATTTATTTATTTATTTATTTTTACTCAAACCAAGCAGCCTCCTTCTTACCCAGCATGGTGTGTGTCCTGTTTTTGTGCTGCCAGCGCATTAAGATGAGTCTGTTTCATGTCATTACTTGAATAGATGTGCCTCTATCAGGAACATTGTGTCAGGAACAGATGACATAACAATATCTCAATATTTATGACCTCAGTTGATAATATCACACTATTCTGCAGATAACTATCAATGCTTTCAGAATATATTTACATGCAAAACGTTTTAGAATTATAATTATTATTACCTCGGGTGTGATGGCAGATTGATTCACTAATTGCTTCTTTAAAACATTGTACTGTTTACTTTGAATGTTGCCTGAAAAGACAACATTGGAGCTCTACCTCTCTTCAAAATCTCAGATGGATAATCATATGATTTGTGTATCGGTGTAATTGTGTTTTGGTTCTTGTTCCTCATTTACAGCCTTTTCTCTCAATAGGTATTAAGACAATTTTCTTTTCTAAATTTGATATTATCTTCTCTTTCTGCAATTGTGTTCTTTCTTTTTTTTTGTAAAGTATATTGAGACATCATGCAACTTTAAACTCAAAATAAACTAAATCAATAAGGTGATCTGAGGACGAACACAATAATATCAAATGCACAAAAAAACCCAGAAAAACTATCAACTCCATGCACAAAAATGAAGAACACAATTTAAAGAAAAATGTATATTGTGTATGATGTTGACCTCAAATATCAAGCGAGCTATGTTGATGATAAAATGGACAAAATGATAAATATTCATATAATGACCAAATTGATAGCTGTCTTTTATACCACCAACACTAAACCAATGTTTTCTTTTTATTCTACTAGCCCACATTTTCTTTTCACACAAAAGAAATCTCACATTTTTACACACTCATGCAAATTAAACCATACCTAGAGACTGAACACTTCTGCATCTGCTGCCCGTCTTCCTCAAAAGACTTGAAGGGAGAAAAAAAAATGCTGACAGCTTTTAGTTTGAAATTCCTCCAGAATAATTTGAGACCTTGCTGCTAATCCTCTTGTGATCGACCTTTGGATTCTGACCCAGTCTTTACGAATCATTTGCTGTAAACCAGTTTACTGCGTTAAAGACATTTCCAGCTTTCACACAAGCTCTCTCAGTCTCTCAGTCTCCGCTTGGCAAATAGTTCCTGTTATCAAGGAAAGTCAAGGATGTAACTCGCATCTTTGTGCTGGAAAGTTTAATGTAAAAGTGTCAGAGTGGCGAGGTTTGGCTCGGAGTTTCATTTGTGTTTGGATGCATTTTTTGAGTTATTCATTTGAGAAGCTGGGAGTATACTGTACGATTTGAGCCCGTTTCTGACCCGATATTTGAGCCGCACGACTCATTTTAGAGTCCGACCAAATTTCAGCAACTGCTCCTGACTTGCTGTCGAGTGCTCGGATGCATTTGTGACATGTCCACATTTTTGGTCGGCCGTCGTTGGGCTCTCACAGAGTTGAAGAAAGTCTCAGTGCCATGGCGACACGACGCATCATATGGACAGAAAATATGCTAACAAGGCAGAAAGATTGTGGTGTACAGACCGCCGCTCGCAAACAAACTACTGCCTTCAAACTAATCTTTATTGGCAATTGATAGCGAGAGCGGCCTGCAGTTTTATTTTCTATTTTACACATACAGTGTGAGCACGCTGTGAGCTCTGGCTCGGACGATTTACTTGTGCCGTATGAGTAGTGTGTGCAGCTTTACACGCACACGCACACACAGACAATGCTGCGCTGGTAAACTGAGGACTGAAAGTGGTGTAGTGCTTGTTTCCTGTCCTTGTTTTTAGCAGTTAGGTTGCTGTTGTGGAGCCGTAAAGGAAATGTAGCATACGGTCGGTGGTGGACTGAGTAGGTGCAGTGGAGGTTTCATTAGTGAAGGGCTGCAGACGTGAGGAAATATTTATCAGTTTGTGAAATAGAACATGTTTTGATGCATGTTTTGTTTTGCTTTTAAAGCTGTGGAAATCATATAAGGTGGCATTTGTTTTGGTATTACATGTTAGAGAGTTTTCTTGTTACGTGTGCTGTTTCTACCCACTGTGTGTTTGTATTTAGTCTGTATATACTCTATTTAACTATATTAAGGCTTATTTTAAATGTGTATGATTCTGCTTTTGCCCTGTTATGTTGATTAAAAGTTTCCGCCCTCTAGATGATCATTTGTAAAGATACGAGTCATACATACAGTGTGCTTCTTTCTTGGTCTCTAACAAAATGATAAGAATCTGAAGTTGTTTTTGTTCGTTCACTGACAGCATAACTTCCAATTCTCAGAGAGAAAAACAAGAAGCTTTTCTTCATGTTAACAAGCAGCCATCAAGGTAGTGATGGCATGTAAAATCCCCGCTTCAGCTCACTGGCCCAGCACTTTGTCTCTTTATCAGTGTCTCATCATGCCGGCGTCTACTTGTAGCTTTCAGGAAGCGGTTAACCTTGATGGAGGATGGTGCAGAGGTCTAACGGCTCACAAAGCAAATGGAAAATTGAGACAGCAACCCATGCTCCGTCATTTAGATAAAATGGAGAAATTGGCCTCCTTTCTCATAGAGGTACATTTGTCCGTTTTTTCCGTAAGGCATCATCTCGATGGAGTGTGTATCATGCAAATGAATAGAAGAAAATGGAGCGATTACGAGATTGCTTTCATTTTTGTTTCACCTTGATGTGAATGAGTGTTTAGTAGAACAGAGGTATGATTTTTAGAAAACAGTTATTCAGCGCTTGGTTTCGTGGTACTTTGAACTTGGGTCTCTTTAAAGCCGGAGTGCAGAACTTCTGTTTCTCCTCTCTGGCACTGAGAGTAATTTATGGATTTAAAACCGCCTCATAAGTATTCACAAACAAGTGTCAATTTACTGTACGCAACACAATGCACAAATAAATGCAGAGTGGTGTAAGTTCTTGGCCAACTGGCCTTGGTTTGGTCTTCTTCTGTTTAGTTTAACAGAAGTTAATATCCCTAAATGTTGCAAATGTGGGCAAAAAAGTGAATTTCCAACCCTGTTTATGAGTTATGTAACTTGACATTTGTTTGTGAGTATTTATGAGACTGTTTGAACACTGTCAGCGTGTTTAAGAAAAGCAGTGGGATTCATAATAATGCCACATCGCCATGCCCCCCCCCTCTTCCTGCCAAGGTACTGGTTAATACAAGTAGACTGACACACTGTGTAACCAATCAGAGAGCCAGAATAACTGTAAGTGAGTGAGTGAGGTTGGTTGGTGACACTTGGTGTACTGCTAACGTTTTTGTGCTCGATGCCGACTGCTATGTGGATCGTGGTGCCTCCATGTGGATCATGCTGCGCCTGCCGCCGTGGATTATTTCTGCTAATATTGCCACCAACAGCCTGGTCTGCTCGAGATGTCTGGCTAAATTAAAAGGCAGTTTTTTTTTCTGTAAAAGACTCGCCACTGTCGCGTTGCATTGACTTGCATTGAATCATTGGCCGTGTTCTACACTTGCTCTGTATGAAAAGTGTCCTGAGAAAACTTTTGTTATGATATGGCACTAGAAATAAAATAAAAATTTAATTGAATTGGAGTTAATAACCTACTCGATCTGAGTACAAATTAGCAGCATCCGGTGCGCCAACTCCTGTATACTGAGAAATACCGAGAGCTTTCATCAGAATTGTGTGAACCCATTTGGAAAGAGCTTGAAGTAATGGACGTCCATCATTTATATGTAAAAGTCCCACACTCTAGCTTTAACTAGACCACCAAAATGCATCTCTGTGCACTTTGCTGTGGTGCATCATCAGACCAAAGCTCACTTTTTGAATGTCAGTGTTTCCCCAGTGCATCTTTCCAAAGATTTACTAGAATTGTTACGCTGCATCAAACTACTTCCACATTTTATTTGCTGATGTATTTATTAAAGTTCCAAGTAGTAAAAGTCTGTGGCTGATATGTTTATGAACAGTGTCTCTCTCTCTCTCTCTCTCTCTCTCTGTGTCCTTGCTCAGGACGTTTACTGCTGCTGAGGATGATGATGATGACGATGATAGGTGGAGGCCACGGCCGAAGGTGCAGCCCTCGCTAGAACCATACTTTCTCTCCCAACTTCACCCCTCCACCATCCATCCACTACTGCCGTCCTTCGCCCCGCGGCGCCATGGCCAACCATCTGGAGCTGATCCAGGAGCTGCAGCAGCTGGACAAAGTGCCCAGTCTGGAGAGGCTGCGGGCGGCGCAGAAGCGGCGTACCCAGCAGCTGAAGAGATGGGCTGTGTACGAGAAGGAGATGCAGAACAAGAAGCGAAAGGCCGACAAGAAGGGACGCAACGCCAACAACCTCCAGCAAGCAGAGTCCAAGAGGCGTGTGTCGTTCGCCGCCAGCGTGGCACTTCTAGAGGCGTCGGCGAGGAACGATCCAGATGAAGGTAGGGGCAGTGAAGAATATTTATGGTGTGTACAAATTAGAAAATAGAAGTGTAGATTTATGGGGAAATGTGCTGGGTGCAGTGAAAAATGATAAACAAGGTTCCAAGGGGTCTTTGAAAGTGTTTGAATCTGAGAGAAAAAAAAATCAAGGCCTTGAAAGTTTCTGAAGATAAACATAAATACACATGGGTCATTGAAAGGACTGGAATATATATATGTCGTGCAAGAATATAAATTAAAGTTATTTTGATATTTTCTTTTACTTAATGTTAGTAAATATACTACGTTACTCTGTCTGTCAGACGTTCAGGTCAGAACTCAGATGTGTCCGCATGTGTGTGTCCACATTTCACACTTTAATGCGACCTGCCTGGTCGGATAGTGATCGGATATATTTCCTGCAATAGGTGGATCCAAAATAACATTTGGTGCACAAGAGAGCCTTCTTCTTTTCTTTACATTTTGTTTATTTTGTAATGAGAGACGCACTTTGTTGCAGAGAGAGCAGTGGAGACCGCCGGCCTCGGCTGTGCTCCAGCCTCTGACAGATCTCTGCTATTATGATGATAAACACATTTCATTTCCTATATATATTCTATTTATAAGCTTTTATTGTGAAGCAGCAAAATCAGGAAATGTCCAAACTTGATTGTTGAATGAAGTAAAACTTTAAACAGGGACGCATGAGATACTTGTCATGCAGACCTACGTTTGAGCAGCACACACCTGTGCAGTCCGATCAGAATGCGATCCTGACCACTTCAGGATGTGGTCTCGGTCGTCGGATCACAATGTGAGCAGGATCCGATCTGGGACTGTCCGGACCTGACATTGTTTCACGCACCAGCCTGCTAGTTCTCATTATAAAAATTGTCAGTGTTGTAACAGTAGTGAACCTTGATCCGCGTCTCAAAGTGTGCAGTGTTTGGGTCGTTGAATTTGAGTGAATTAGGACTGGAAAGTCCTTATCAAATTCAAGGATGTTTCATTTAAGTAGGTGTGGGAACCCTGAGTGTAGATTTATGGGGGAATGTGCTCCGTGTATTGAAAAGGATAAATTACACATGTGACCATGAGACGGGACACATGAAATCTAACCACTGTAGATTTATTCTCATTGTAACGAGGCAACACACTGAAAATATGTGCCGGCCGTTTCGTTCATAAGCTCCGAGTCAAACTCTGAGTCGGCACAAAGCTCAGTGACGCCACATTTGAATAATCACTCTAATTTCACCCTCACCTCACTACTTCAGCTGGATATCAAAATGCGAAGGTCAGGAGAACGATTAGCGGCGCCTGCTCACTTACACTGCCGGCGCAACTCCGTTCAAGCTGAATTTGTTCTGCTAGGAGACTGTTTTATCATTACAAAATAATGGAGTTGTCACACTGAGATGAAACTCTGCCAGTCTTTTAATTAAAATTTCTACGGATGGTGCCCCACTATTTGGCGATAATAATTGTTTTCCTCCAGTACAAACAGTCCCGCGATGCTGTGACGGTGCTAACAGTGTGTCAGTGATGCAGGAAGGATAACATGCTGCTAATCTTTGAGATACGACAAAATAATTCTACGTCACTTTAACTTGAAACTAGATTGAACTCCTTTTTTATCATAACGGATACAGCCCATGGCTGTGCTACTGTACATTTTTTGCTCGTGCAAGCTGTTGTTACAGATATGGAAAACGCCACAAGGCTGATGTACAATAATCCTCACAGAGCAGACGCAGCCCTGCACTGCACGCACACACACACACACATACATGCACACGTGTGCACACATATGCACATGGACTGTGAACATGTTTACGCTCCAGCTGGAGTGAGACTCAGTAGACGTCTTGAGATTTGTGTTGTGTAACCTAAATAAAGATCTGATAAAACCAGCAGGCGATAAAAGGATATCACATAATTGGGTGGAAAGGAAATGCTCTTTCCATATCAAAAATAAATTTTTAAAAAGCATATATCCAGAGTTTGTACAAAGTCTTGAAAGTTTGGAAAATGCTTAATTTTAACCATTATTGCTTGAATGTAAGTATATGCTTGAATTCGAATATACTCTCTAAGAAACTTTTGAAACTAAATTATTTCTATTTTGCAATTGAATTTATAGTTAAGTTCAAGGCTTCGACAGTCTGGACATTTTTGGTGTAGGTACCTTGAAAGTGCCTGATAAGTGCTTGAATTGTACTGTTAAAGAGCTGCATGAACCTTGTATATATCAGTTACGTTGCAGTCGCTGCTGATTCTGCTGTTGCCTCATTAGACACAGAGAGCTGCTGAGTGTTTCCCAGAAAATCTGCTGAGCCAATTAGACTTTGAACCAGGATGTTGTGGCTCTTGGTGTTTAAGTCTTTAGTTTGAAAAACCACACGAGGTGTCCAGGAACATGCAGCATCTACTCATGTGCTGTCAGTTCCAGGAAATAAGTATTTAATGGTGCTTAAATGGTATTTCATTTATTTATTTATTTTTAAAATAAGTGCATAAGTACATTCAGACAGCCATCACTGATATAGAGTGTTTTGTCAGTAACATGGGTTCTCTGCTCTGCAGTATACATGAAATACATTTTCTGGTATCCCACTCCCATCCAATCAGGAGGGAGGATTCCAGAAATGTATTTTCTGTTTACTGCAGAGCGGAGGGACTGGGAGACCCACTTTACTGACCAAACACTATATAACAGTGATGGCTGTCGGAACGTAGACCTATTTAACACTTATTTTAACAAAGTGTAAATCACTTACAGCACCTTTAAGAAAATGGCAGTGATGTAAAGTATGTGATATGTAGAAAAATGGTCTAAAACATGCAAAACCACCAGCACAATCCTTTAACATCAACTACAGCAAGTAATAATTTGGTTCAGCTGGACGTAAGAAATATATTAAAATGCATTTTGCTTGCTTATCTCACAGGCAAATCCTCAGGGACCACAACTGCCTCCAGACTCTGCTGCAGCACCTGCGCTCCCACAGCCTGACCATAGTGAGCAACGCCTGCGGGACTCTCTGGAACCTTTCTGCCCGAAGTCCGAAAGACCAGGAGCTGCTGTGGGACCTCGGAGCAGTTAGCATGCTGCGCAACCTTATCCACTCCAAGCACAAGATGATAGCCATGGGCAGCGCCGCAGCTTTAAGGAACCTCCTCACCAATCGACCCCTGAAATATAAGGATGCTGCAGTCGTTTCCCCTGGCTCCTGCATGCCCTCGCTCTACATGAGGAAACAGAAGGCTCTGGAGGCGGAGCTGGACGCCAAACACCTAGCGGAGACTTTTGATACTCTTGAGAAACAGAGCCCCAAGCACCTGACACTCAACAAGCCACTGCGTCACATTGAGAGTCTGGCAAAGGATTACGCGTCTGATTCTGGTTGCTTTGATGATGATGAGGCCCCCAATGTCTCCAGTAGCCTGGACACTGGCAGCTTCTCTATGCTGTCCATGTTTCTTACCAACTCTAACTTCCTGCAAAACCAACCGCGCAAGAGGGACAGTGAACCTGAGAGAGACGTAGACATGCCTCAGGTGGTCGAGAAGAGACACGCTCCTGCTGACGATGTGGTGTCTGCCGCTGCAGAGAAGCTAGCAAAAAAGATCACCAACACTGTAGCCAAGATCGACAGGTTAGTGGAAGACATCACCATGCACACGTCCTCGGAGGACAGTTTTAGCCTCAGCTCTGAAGACCACCTGGCGGACTGGCCTTACGGATTGGATGAACTCAATGAAGCCCGGGCGAAATCATGCTCCCCCTGCCGTCTCTCTGACACAAGCAGCTTGGCCCACAGGGAACGCCTCAGTAGAGCCCACGCCCTCTTGCGCCTCAAAACTGCCCATACAAGTGTATCGACAGACAGCCTTAACAGTGGAAGCACCAGTGATGGCTACTGCGGCAGCAAAGATCAGATGCGACCTGCTCCAAAAGCTCTAATGATGCAGCAACGACCCAACCAGCTTGATCTCAAGGTGGCTCATCAAGATTACCTTAATGTAGGACCTGCTGTCCTGAATGAGACTAACCAGCAAGATATTCCGGAGAGAGATTCTGTGGACAACAAAGATGTGAGAGCTCTAGAGCTCAGCAGCACAGATGCAGAAAAGAACCAGGATCAACCCGTACAAACACCTGTCAGTGCATCCACTAAAGTCTCCTCTGATGTCAGCATGACTTCAATTAAACTGTCTCCTTCTTATCAACAGGTCCCGCTCATTCAGAGTGTAGCCAAATTTGGTGTAGCAAAGACAACCATCAATGTCCAGGCTGCCCAAGCAATGAGGAGGCAAGCATGGGTACCTACTGTGATGACCGGGGGTAGTATAACTAAATTTTCACCAATGACATCCACCAGAAGCCCAACCATCGGGTCGATGGAGACGGTCCAGAAATACTCAGTGGAGAATACCCCAATTTGCTTCTCCCGCTGCAGTTCACTGTCCTCCCTCTCTTCTGGCGACGGAGCACTGGATGGACAGAGTGAGAATGAGCTGGAGAGTGACTCGTCATTAGAAATAATTGAAGTGGAGGATGGAGAAGTGGTGAAGAGAGCTGAAGAGGATGAAACCTTGGAGGATCTGAGTGACAGCCAGCTGCTGATGACAGACTCAAAAACCTTCCCCAGCAAAGAGACCGATCCCATTGAGATTCCCTGTCCTGCCAAAAGGGAAAAGGTGTTCCTGAGAGGAGCTTCACCAGCCATACTTGAAGACAGATCTCCATCCAGTTCATCTGAGAACTACATCCACGAGACACCCCTGGTAATGAGTCGCTGTAGCTCAGTCAGTTCACTGGGCAGCTTTGAGTCTCCCTCTATTGCCAGCTCAATCCAAAGTGATCCATGCAGTGAGATGATTGATGGAACAATAAGCCCAAGTGATCTTCCCGACAGCCCAGGGCAAACCATGCCTCCTAGCCGAAGTAAAACTCCATGTTGCGTTGAACCAAATGGACCAGAAACACAGGCCACAGGAATAGCAGGCCAATGGGAAAGCAGCCTGCGAAAGTTCATGGAGATTGCAGACTCCAAGGAGAGGTTTAACCTTCCTCCTGACCTGGACACCATGATCTACTTCACTGTGGAAAAGCCCACTGAGAACTTCTCTTGTGCTTCAAGCTTAAGTGCCCTGCCTCTTCACGAACACTATATACAAAAAGATGTGGAGCTAAAGTTGACCCCCCTACTCCAGCAAAATGACAAAAATCTTCCTTTCCCTGATGAGGATGAACAAGGACTCGATCACGGTGAGCGATATAGTGAAGGCAACTCAGACGACGACATAGAGATCTTAAAGGAATGCATCAACTCAGCAATGCCCTCCAAGTTCAGAAAAGTAAGACCTTCCCTGATGACCACCATCCCTCCTCATATTCTCAATTCCCAGATCCGAAAACCGATACATCTTCCAGTGTACATGATGCTCCCAAATGGCAAAACCCAAATGTGTCCTGGGAGGAGAATTGTCATCCCACAAAAAGACTTCAAAGTTGATGATTCATCCTTCACTGATTCTGCGGAAGGTACACCAGTCAACTTCTCCAGCACAACATCGCTAAGTGACGAAACACTTCAGTATCCAGTGAAGGAGAGGGGGGCTAAAGACTGCACAGCTAAAGGTATGAACAAACAGGAAATGCTCAACGATGAGGCAAAGAGGATAGAAGACTTGAGGATATTCTCACACTTCCACAAACCCAACAGGATGAACTACCCACCTGAGATACAAATGAACCGAACAACCAAACATATCATTCCCACTCAGAGGGTGCTGATGCAGAGCAAAGAGGTAGCCGATAGAGTGGCAAACCAAAGAAATCGTGATCAGTCTCCTAACCAACAAAAGAAGAGGCAAGGTCAAGGCCCAATCAGGAAACTGGAACTGCCTGTCATAAAGCAAAACACACAGGGTAACCTTAATAAAGGATCACAAAAAGGAAAAACAATCTTCCGACAAATGACGCATTCTTCAGAGGACAGTAACAGCTTCTACGATGACGAAAATGAAGCAATGAAACGACCAAGTAGAAAACAAATCAGGGAAGCGAGTAGAAATGCTCTCTCCCGGAGCATGACAAATATTGGCAGGATTGATAATTCCCAAGCAATGCCCAGAGGATTTCACAGGATAAAGCAGAATCTGATAAAGGATGAATCACTGACATGTTACTCACTCAGCTCCTCGCTTAGTTCACTGAGTGATGCTGAGTTTGAGGATCATAAATCAAAAGCCCAGCAAATATGGTACAAAAACAGACACAACAAAACGCTGAATATGATGAAACAAACAAAGCCTATGAACATTCACAGCCAATATGAAGAGCCAAGCTCGCCAAGCTCTGTCAGCATGGATTCAGAGGATGACCTCCTTCAGAAATGCATAACATCTGCCATGCCCAAGCAGAGAAGGAAGCTTGCTGCCAGGAAGAAGAAAGCAGAAAATACTCAAAAACAAAAGGCCTCTGATGGGTGGAACATGGATGAGGAAATGGATAGTGATGATACGGCATGGGATAAAGATTCAGACCTCAATAGTGTTGAATGGAGAGCCATACAAGAGGGTGCTAATTGTGTTGTCACTGGGCTGCAGGCATCAAAGTCTCAGGAGCCATCCTCTGAAGAGACTGAATCAGTCCTGTCATTCATGTCAACATCCAGCTTTACACCCAAAGAAAGGAAGTTTGCTAAAGACAAAAAGGCAAATAAACCTCTAGACTTCGCACAGCGCAAGCCAGTTCCAAACTTACCAGTGGTTTTCAGAGGCAGAACAGTGATCTATACACCGAAAAAAGAGACAGCTCCATCACAAAGACCTCCTCCCAGAAAAGTACCAACCAAGACAGATGCTCCAAAGAACCCAAACCTTGCTCAGCACAGATCAAAGAGCCTTCACCGATTAGGTCGTCCCCAGGACATTGAACTGTCTTTGCCAAAGAGAAGCTCTACTCCACCTCCAAGGATACCAAAAAGTTCATCCTCTGGATCATCGCAAAGCTCTACTCCATCCAAACAGTCACAGAAGAAGATAACATCCCCGATTCAGATGAGTAAATCCATCCAGAAAAAGAATGCCTCACCAGCTAGTAGTCCACCAGCTAGTAGTCCCCCGGAGAGAAAGGGACGCTCTCCTGTTGTGAATCAAAATGAAAAATCCCCACCACCCAAAACTCAAAAGTCACCTGTCCGAATCCCATTTATGCAAAATTCAGTCAGGCCCCGACCTCTGTCACCTCTGGTAACAAACCAAACCACCACCAGACAAAACAATCAGGTCAATGGGAAAAGGGTGCCCCCCACCAATCGATTTGAACTGGTCAGGATGACTTCTGTCCATTCAAGCGGCGGTGAGTCTGAGCGCAATGGATTCTTGAGACAGCTGACGTTCATTAAGGAATCACAGACTGCACTGAGACGCGACGGCTCTGCGCGCAACATGCCTGGATCTCAGAATGGATCACCCCGTAGAGCAGTTCCTGGAGCTTCAGCTGTCTTCCTTTGCTCATCACGCTGTCAGGAACTTAAGGCAGCTGTGCAACCCCCGAGAAGGGTGCAAGTAAAAGGTCCAAGACAAGCACAGCAAGTCCAGAGGCCAGACCGCGGCCTTCAGAAGCAAACTGCAACCCTCTCTAGAGCGACCTCCAGTGAAAGGGACCTATCTGCAAGACGCCCAGCCAGGAGGACTAGCTCTGAAAGCCCCTGCAGAGTGGCTCAGCGAAATGGGCCTGGCAGAGTGTCTGGAGCCCGGCAGCAACAAGACAAAGATACCTTTAAACGTCACGCCTCATCACCGAGCATAAACATACTGAGCCGAGTGACCAGCCGTTCTTCCCTGCGCTCGTCATCGTCCGATTCTAGTGGAAGAGCAAAGAGCGAGGATGATACAAAGAAGAAAGGGCAGAGAGCTTCATCACGGCTAAATGACAGAGTCACCTGGCGGAGGATCAGGGACGAAGATGTACCTCAGATCTTGAAGAGCACTCTGCCAGCCAATGCATTACCTCTGGTGCCTTCTCCTGACGGGGAAAAGCCAAAGACACCAGCTCTTCCGGGAAAACTGCCAACCATTCTACTTGCATCTCGCAAGACAAGTGATGCGACAGTCCAGACAGAAGATTTTTCAAACAACAAGACCAACTCGAGCACCTCTCCGGCGGTCGAGACGGCTCGGGTGATCTCAGAGGAAGTGGCGCGATTTGCGCTGCTCAGAAAGATTAGCGCCACCTCTGGGAGTAACCTCCAGGATGGAGACTCAGACGTCTCCATGAGGAGCCACAGCAGCGTCTCCACGGGAACGTCAGACAGCCACGTGGGTGGAGTCGTCCATTTCCGCCAAGGATCCCCCAGCAAGGCCGCCCGAATCACTCCATTTAATTACACGCCAAGCCCCATTTCCTGCTCCGTGCAGGACACACAGAGCCAAGCAGCCACAATCAACGAAAAGTCAGGGGAAAAAAGTGAGTCGTAGGACGTTTAGTGGATTACTGGATGACTCTACTGTGTTCCTGAAAGAAACTCAGCACTCAGGCAGACAGATTAGGAGTGTGTTGGCCCTTATACCTCGGGTATTGACCCTTTACGTTCCCCCATTCACTGCATTCAAGTTTTTCTCTCTAAACAGTTGATCACAGCTTCCATCTACCATTCACACAGGGTTGGATGTATGCATTGAGACAGGTCTGACATGAACAGACCAACAATAACTTTTAGAGATGCACTTCAGAGAAAAATCTCCCATGAAACAGAAGTGCATCTTTTTGTACTTTTTTTGTATTTGTAGAATAATCATTGCCTGGTAGAAATGTAGTGAAAACATGAAGCTAAAGACAATGAACTTGATTTCAGCACATAAATCACCATCGGTCTCTTGGACAGAATCGATAAAAGAACAATATTATGCAAACTTTTGAAGGATTACTCAGCTGGACTTTTACCTGAAAAGGTAAAGGACGCAAATGCACTGATGTGTATTTTTTACATACAGTACATCAACGCTTTGGGCCTCACCCCTCCATATGATACACTGTTAGCCTTTGGTGTCACACGCAGAGGCCAGGAGAGTCGGGGCTACAGTTTGATAAAACATTTCCTCAAATTAATGATTCCATTATTCCATCTGTCTCCTTGTTTCAACACTAGCTGTAGACGTTTAGATTATTTTGTGATCTTGGACTAAGATTAATGAAAATAAAACTTTAAAGCTAAAAAATTAATAAGAGATAAAAAATCAAGTCATTTTAAAACACGATTTAGTATTTTGAGGGGACAATAGAGTTGGCGATATGAATGAAATCTATCATTGTTCATTGTTTACATAATTCTGATGTTCCAAAATTTAAATACATTGTAATATAGTACATTTTCTGTAAAAACATTTGGAACACAATAAACAGACAAGAATGTCCAAAATAATTGCAATTCATGACATTATCTCGATAATCAACAAAATATGTTTAAATCTCTTAAAACACGCTGGAATCACTTCACCTCACGTTTAGATTTGTTGGGACTTTTTTTTCTAAACATTACAAACATTTTTTGTCAGAAAATTGTGAGTTTTTTTTCTTAAAACATTGCAACTTTTTTTCTCAAAATGTCACCAGTAATTACCTGCGGTAGATATCGTCATATCGCCCGACTCTGCTTCTGGGAATAAAATAAGTATACTGAGCGTTCAGATGATTAATTTGAGGATATGATTTATCACAGTTTCTCTCTGACACCTACATCTCTCCTGCAGAAAATATTAGAGCATTTTCCAAACTATCAGCTGATTCTGGGTAACTTGTGTACTCTTTGTCTTAATCCGTATTGTAAATAACGTGCAGATATACAAAATCTTCAAAGCTTCCTGACGGGCAAAAGAATCTGTGTTGCTCCCTGACAGCATGCCGATATATTCACTGTATACACACACCTGCTAACTTTGTGGACGACGGACGACGACGACGACGACGACGACGATTATTTGGAGGTAAAACACTTTGTAAGGCCAGAGGAGAGCGTTACTATCCATCTGTATTCAAAGACCTATAATGCTACGAATGAACGAGCGACTACACGATATCATGTTTGTGTTTGCTGCTAGATCCAGCCGCTGTTTGCTGTCGAGTATTTCCTGTCTAGAAACAAAAAGATTTGATTCCGTGGCGGCTCGAGTCGATGGACGCGCGTCGTCACAGGAGTCTCTATAACGTGTTAATATCTGCTTAACTGTGTTGCTGTAAAAGTAGTGATAGGTGGAGAAGAAGTCGAATATAAAGACGATGAATATTCTCTGTAGTTGTTCCGTCACTCCTCCATGTGTGCTCGCAGAGTCCAGACAGAACCACGTGTATCTACATTAAAGGGGCTGTTTATTCTGAAAAACAAGCTTTTGTATTTACCACCCTGCTGTGTTTCCAAAGCATGTTTTCAATAAAGCCCGAGTAGCTTTTGAATGCACCTCCCCCCCCCTTTAAGATAAACAAGTGATGCGCCACCCGAAATCTTCTGTCTTTTGAGTATCAAACATTAGCGTGTTACAATTCTCCAAATCCACGAGTCCATTCAAGTTTCTGTTGTTTTTTGCTGTTAAGCATCGTTAATCTAACGACTGTCAATTACATTTTACATTTTTTCTTAAAAGTAGATGGACTACATGTTATTAAGTATTAAGTGTTATATAAGTAATATATGTATTAATAGATGAGGTGACGTTTTACTTCGACCTACACTGTTACTTTTGTTTGTTTTATAATCTGTTTTTATTTTTATGTTCAAAATAAATAAAAAATCATTAATTCATTCAAGTCAGTGATATAACTGGCGTTTTGTTTTGTTGTAATGTACCACACTGTCGTGTTCACACCGGACGCAGATACATTAATCTGTGCGAATTAATTACATATAAAGTCAATGTAAAGACGCAAACGACGTAAATGATGCGATTCGCGTGAGTTGAAAGATCTGAACGTCCGCGGGAGTCGAAACAAAAGATTCCAGCGTCCAAACTCACGCAAATTAATTTTTATCTGCGTCTGGTCTGAGGTGCAGCTGCAGGATCTAACGAGGTCGTGAGCAAATTCTACTTTTTTATTGTGTTTACGACGAGGCGTCCTGCCGCGGCCGTCGGTGTTTCCGTGTCACGCGGCGGACTGCAGTCAGGGCTGTCAAATAATAAATACATAATTATAGAAAAATGTTTAAAATAAAAACTGATCATGGTGTGATTTTTTTAATTCTTAAATCTGCAGAAGACGATGAGCAGGTCGGGAGATTTAATTTAAAATGCTGTTTTGACATATTTCGATACAATTAATCGATTAATCTTTCAGCCCGAGAATGGAACATTTCCTGTCTGCTGCACCTTCACAATAAAAGCATTGAACTGGTGAAACACGAGTGGACTTTTATTATGAAGGACTCACAGTAAATGTACGGCTAACATGCGTCTGCAAAAACAAAACAACTCACATTTTTGGCATTTTTTGGACAGCGGATCAGTTTCTAATTATTAAGATAAATATAATTTATAATATAAATATTACAGGGAGTACTGGAACAGTCCGTTAACGTTAACTTTCTGTCTCGCAGACGTCGTGTTCTGCAAAAATCAGATCTCAGTTGATCACAGAACGACAGATAATTAAAACGACAATAGTTTGTTTAGCTGCCGCGGTGCATTCTGGGACTCTTACCAAAACAGAAATCTGAAGGATGGCCACTTTAAGTCTGACGGTATATTAATATTATTATTTGTTTATTTTGTAATATGTAGGAATGTAGATCTTTTAAAAAACATGTTTATGTTGAAATAAATAAATATACACGTAGTTATGTCTCGTTTTGTTTGCCCTTTTATGGACGTACTACGCAAAAATAAATATTCCATCATTTGTGTTTTTAGAAGGAATAACCTTCTAAAAACATGTCTGACGACGACATGTTGCGTCACATGTCGACAAGTGTCGTCACGTATGCTGCACGTATGATTTTGGGGATAAAAGACCTGAAGAATATCGGGTGTGAAAACACGGTCAGACAATGTCCAGATGTTTTTCTCCGTTATTTGAGCCAATAACTGAGAAATCTGGGTTAGGGAAGACGATTAATGACATTTTGAGATAATCGGCATCGGCCCAAACATTACGACTTTTTTCTGGAAACATTACGACTTTTTTTTTCTGGAAAAATTATGATTTTCTTTCTGGAAAAATTATGACTTTTTTCTGTAAAAATTACGATTTTTTTTTCTGGAAAAATTACGACTTTTTTCCGGAAACATTTTAAGATTTTTTTTTTTCTGGAAAAATTAAGATTTTTTTTTCTGGAAAAATTACGACTTTTTTTCTGGAAAAATTTTAAGATTTTTTTTTTTCTGGAAATATTACGACTTTTTTTTTTTTAAATTAAGATTTTTTTTTTCTGGAAAAATTAAGATTTTTTTTTTCTGGAAAGATTATGACTTTTTCTCGAAACATTGCGACTTTTCTGGAAAAATTACGGGGTTTTTTTCTGGAAAAATTGCGACTTTTTTTTTTTTTAAATTAAGATTTTTTTTTCTGAAAAAATTACAACTTTTTTTCTGGAAAAATTACGACTTTTCTGGAAACATTATGCCTTTTTTCTGGAAACATTAAGATTTTTTTTCTGGAAAAATTACGACTTTCTGGAAAAATTACAACTTTTTTTCTGGAAAAATTACAACTTTTTTTCTGGAAAAATTACGACTTTTTCTGGAAAAATTACGACTTTTTTTCTGGAAAAATTACGACTTTTCTGGAAACATTACGCCTTTTTTCTGGAAACATTACGCCTTTTTTCTGGAAACATTAAGATTTTTTTTCTGGAAAAATTACGATTTTGTTTTCTGGAAAGATTACGACTTTTTTTCTCGAAACATTGCGACTTTTCTGGAAAAATTACGACTTTCTGGAAAAATTGCGATTTTTTTCTGGAAAAATTACGACTTTTTTCACGAAATATTAAGACTTTTTCTCAAAAAAATTCCAACTTCTCTCTGTCAACATTCTTCTGTCATTTGCCACTTTTAAGTTCAGGCATTTGAAATTGTTGTAGGATATTTTATCAGATGCAAAAAAAAAACCCCACTAAAACTAAATTGTCAATATAAATCGTCCATCGGCCGCCCCGCTCTCTGAACATCGGTATCGTCGAGCACTAATGTGGATTTATAAATTGTTTAAATCTCTTATAAATCTCTTGATCTGAAAGAGACAGATTTTGGGTGGAGAATCACTTGAACAGCCCCTGAACGTAAAATGAACGGATGCAGACGAGACGGACTCCGTGTTTAAAAACCATCAGACGTCCTGGAAGTTCGTCCGCCGCCGCCGGCCTCATTCACGCCGACCGGAGACGAGATTCACCGACATTTATCATTTCCCAATTAATTTAAACTAAATATTTAAATACTACTGGATCATTAAAATGAACAGAACTGAGTGAATATGAAAATGGGACGGCGGCGTGGACGAGGTCTCGGGGGAGTCACGGCGTCATGTGAAATAGGAAAAGCAACAAGAGGTGTGTCATAATAAATGTTTTCATCCAATAAAATAAAGTGACGTGTTTCATTAAACCGCTGAGTCGACTTTCCTTCAGACGCAGAAAAAACAACGACAGAAGAAGAGATGTGACATCAGCACGCTGCTTTTTATTTTGTTTTTGTTGTTGTGACACGTTCACTGACATCTCGTTAATAAATGTTAATAAAGGAGGAACATTATATATATATATATATACAAATAAAGTCAATGCAAAAACATGAAACAATTGAACAGAGATGCACAGACTGAAGTTCTAGGCTGATACCTGTTTTTATGTTGTTGTTTATTTTGTTTTTGTTTATTGGCAGGAAAACAAAGAAATCTTGATCCTTAAAAAAATAACTGAACTGTCAAAATCTGTTTGAGGAAACTATTAAAGGATGAACTATGAATAACTAACCTGAGGTTAGTGATTACGTGACAAATGTATCTAATTAATTACAGACTTTAAGATTAATTAATCTAAATTAATCACAAACATCAATATTTGCTGTGAGACACATTAAAAAAATACTGAGATGGTTTTAATAGATGAGTGAGTCAGTTAATTCTATCTGCTGTACTTTAACTGCACGGGAACATTAATAAGTCGTTTTACTTCTGTACATTTGTGACATCACTTCTCACAGTTGTACGTGTTGTTAATCGTAATCGTTTATCGTTTGTTTGTACATCGTGTTATTAGTGTTAATCACCTCAGTGTCTTTAACGTTACGAGAATAAAGAAAAGCAGCGTTTAATTAAATCATGAAATGATAACGACAGTAACCATCAGCCTTATTTTACCTGCTGGTATCAGGGGTCAAAGGTCAGAGGGGGTCCTGGTTTTGGGGCATTGCAGCAGGTCTGACCGTCATGACAAAGTCCCGGACAGAGAAGAAGAAGAAGAAGAGTCTGTGTAGAGTCAGAGTGTTTGACCTTTGACCTCTGCCACGTCGCTCTGCAGCTGCTCGCCCGCCGCCCGTAGCTCCGCCCTCTGACGCAGCAGACGACCCCGAGCCTCCTGCAGACGCTCGTTCAGATCCAGGTACTCACGGCACTGCTGGAACCGCAAGTCCACGTCGCTGTCCGAGGACCGGGAGTCTGAGGACAGAACACCAGGACCATCAGTAAAACACATCAGAAACATTCTGAAAAAATATCTAATTGTGATTATTTTGACTGATATTGCAATATGATTTACGATATTAGAGACCGAGGACATCCAGAGGACGGAGAGCTGTCCTTCGTATTTTCACAATAAGAGTTTCTGAGCAGTTTACAGAACGTATTGTCTCGTAAAAAAAGTATAATTTAAACAAAAGACAAAGATCTCTGTGCACAGTTACACTCAGGAGCATTAGCATTAGCATTAGCATTAGCATTAGCATTAGCCGTAGAGTCCGGCAGGTTTAATAAACTCCAGACTGTTTGCTGTGCGAGCTCGGTGAAACTGAGGACGAGGTTTTAATGTCCACGAGGACAGAAGAGACGCTCCTCCAGTCGTGCTGATTTCTTTTGTCTGGATTTTCACTTCAAGTTCTAATTCTGTAATGAAATGTTTAAACTAGAGACGGGACAATAATGGATTTTATCGCGGATCGTGATAAAAAAAATACACAATAAGCTGATCGTTCCATGATGGTGAATATCATGAATATCATGAATATCATGAATATCATGAATATCATGAATATCCTCACACACTGAGTTTACTACAGTGTACTATCTGTGATGATATACTCATATGTGGTCGTAAAATCGTAATGTTTAGAGAAAAAAGTCACAATGTTTTGAGAAGAGTGATAATGTTTTGAGAAAAAAGTGATGTTTTGGGATAAAAGTCACATTATTTTCCGAAAAGTCACAATATTTCAAGATAAAAGTGAAAATATTTTGAGAAAAAAGTCACAATATTTTTTAGATAAAAGTCACAATATTTCGAGAAAAAAGTCATAATGTTTTGAGAAAAAAGTCACAATATTTCGAGAAAAGTCACAATATTTTGAGATAAAAGTGCCAACAAAGCAAACTGTAAAGTGATTCCAGCGTGTTTTCGTGTCGTTATTATTTATTTTCATATCGTCCCCTCTGAGGGCTGGACACTGAAAATAAAGTCATTCAATCAAATCAGTCTGCTGAAAATCTGACTCTGCAGGTGTGTGTGTGTGTGTGTGTGTGTGTGTGTGTGTGTGTGTACCTTGTCCAGTCTTCTCCAGGATGCTGAACACCGGGTCGTTGGGAGCAGTTCTGTTGATGTCCTCCAGGATCTGGTCTACAGAGGGGGGTTCTGGACGGCTTGGCAGAACCACCCGCTTCTTATTCTTAGAACCCAGATTCATTCTGCTGCAGAACCCGCTGCACCTCCTGCAGAACCTGCAACCCGCTGCACCTCCTGCAACCTGCTGCACCTCCTGCAGAACCTGCAACCTGCTGCACCTCCTGCAGAACCTGCTGCACCTCCTGCAGAACCTGCTGCACCTCCTGCAGAACCTGCTGCACCTCCTGCAGAACCTGCTGCGCCTCCTGCAGACACACAGAAAGTTAACTTAAGACTTTCTCATCTGTATTATTTATTTATTTGCACAATAAAACAAAACAGTGAAAACACAACAAAAGAAAAGAAGCAAGTTGTGCAGGTGAGATTAAAAGTGAGAGAAAAATAAGGCCTGAGTCAGTGTCACCTTCTAAAAACTTATTTTTATTGGAAAGCACTTCCTGATTTTATCTGAGCTGCCTGTTTGGTTATTGTTTTTATTTTTAAATTTAATTCTATTCAGTTTTACTTTCATGTATTTTATGCTTTTATTATATTTTTTATTTTCCTTGTTTTATTGTAAAACACTTTGTAACTGTGTTTTGAAAGGTGCTATATAAATAAAGTGTATTGTGATAAAGAAAAAAAAACATGTAATCCACAAAAGTAAACAAACATAAATCAAGTAAAAACCTAAAATTATGTAGCGAGGAGGAAATTATAAATCTGCCAATCTAGAAGATAAACATGAAAGTGACCCACTAATGTTCAACAGTTATGATAATAAATGTTAACACATTATTCCTGTTTACGTGTATTCTCTGTGTACTAACTCTGCTAATTTATATATTAAATTTAGATTAAATTATGTGTCGGTGAACGTATGAAGATAGTAAAATATTAATTTATTTAACCTTTATTTAACCAGATAAAAGGTTAAATAAATTCATATTTTATTAGCTTCATACGTTCACCGACACATAATTTAATATATAAATGAACAGAGGTCTGGCTGTAGGATGAAGAACCTGCAGAAACTGCTCAAATACATTTCCGAATTGACACCCGATACTCTTCAATTCGGCACAAATAAATCACCCAATAAGTGTCTGTTTTAATAAAGATTCAAAATTAGTAGTTTAGCGTTACAGTTAACCTGTCGAGCAACACACCGAGCAGGACAACCATGCTAGCTAGTTAGCTAGCTAGCTAGCTAACTAGCTAGCTAGCTAGCCAGACCGGATTCGCTAGCTAGTTAGCTAAACCGGCCTGGACGTGAAATGTGTAGAAGTTCGGTGAAATATTTTGAAGACGAATTAAACTAAACCTCCTTAAGATTCATGAGATATTCGGTAAAGACACAATGAAGTGCTGTGTGTGCCGACAAGTAGTTACTACTTTATTTTTCACAAATGTTACACGGAGCTCGGCGTTTTGTTTAAAGACGCCAAAATGTTTTCCGTTTGTCGGTGCTTACCGGTGATTAACCGTCTTTCTGACGGACAACGGGAGAGTCTCGGTGCTTATCCAGACTTTCTCCTGAGAATTACACCGGACTGAAGGGCAGGAAATCACCAAAAGCTGCTGAAAATACACCAATTGTTTGGCAAACACATGAGCACACCATGGGGCAAACACGAACCACAGCTGCTGAATGAAGTTATAGCACGGCACACGGAAGTGACGTCAACGCGCTACCTGCCACGTCAGTACGTCGCCAGCGCGGCAGGTTTCCTGGCGCCCCCTGCTGGCTCGATGCAGTTTCTCCACTCAGACAATAGACGATAGAAATGTATTACATATATTTAGATTATTTATATATTATATACATATAAATGTGTGTGTATATTTATATACAGTCTATGACCTGCAGATGGACGGTGACTGCCACACAAAAAACATGATGTATGGCCCTCTATTTAAATTAAATATATACTTTTATATAATACACATATACTATTATATAGTATTTGTCAGTAGACATGTTTCACTAATAACCACATGTATTTGAAAATCTAACAAAAATGGTAATTTATCTAATGTATTTCGATATTCTTTCACAGATATATATGCATGTATACTGTATAAAATATATGATTTATAAAAACACAACTATATTCAGTAATGTAAAACTGAAGAGTTCATTTGCAAAAACAGATGAAATAAATAAAATAAACCAACACCAGTTTCATTGATATTCTGTGAATAAAATAAAATATATATATATGAAAATCTAAATATTTTGAATTATCTTATCAACACAAACATTTGAAGTTTCATTGATATAAGAGATAATGGTTTTTGCAAATTAACCCTTCAATATTTCCCAATAAATAAAAAGTATGAAAAGTATATTTGAACGTTGAATATATGGGTATGCATTG
>JAOVVB010233058.1:0-10253 GCA_028570985.1 Heterobranchus longifilis
AAAAACAACGTTAGTGCACAGGACCACCGAGCAGCATCTCTTTGTTTTTGGTCCTTTTGTAGATCTGCATCAGTTGTAATGTTTTAATGAGAAAAGTGAAAAATAAGAGAAAAATGTTTACAGAAAAAAGTTGTAATTTTTCAAGAAAAGAGTCGTAATGTTTTGAGAAATAAGTCGCAATGTATCGAGAAAAAAAGTCGTAATGTTTTCAGAAATAAGTCGTAATGTTTCGAGAAAAGAGTCAATGCCGATTATCTCAAAATTACATTAATCGGGCCAATTAATTGGCCGACCGATTAATCAGTCTATCCCTAGTATGTAGTGTGTTCCAAGTGCATAGTATGTGGATTTTGTGTACACGAAAAATGCCTGCATGTATTGCTGCGTGTCATCCCCCCTGTCTCTCTCCCCCCTTTCCTGTCAATCTTCAGCTGTACAATCTCATAAAGGCAAAAATGCCCAAAACACAATCATAAAAATTTAAAATTAAAAACAAGATATACAAAACACAGGATGCAGAACACAGTATATACAAATCCAAATACCAAAACAAAATGCAAGCAAAACTCAACAAAACCCAGGCAGCACCCCTCCCTGTATATACATGAGTATATTTCCTCCTCTTCTGGTGCTATAAATGTTTTTCCTCAGCAGCAGGCCTCAGCCGGCATGCAGACAGCACGTGCAAAAGGCCTCCTGCTGTGCTGCAATTAACCAGCACTTTCTTTCTCTCCTATGCCACCTTTAAGCTGTTGCCTGTGCCGAGTTTAATAGACCAGGACTGAGTGATTTGTGTTGCCTCCCCGCACACAGAGTTTGATATGTCAGTAAATGTCTCCTCTGTGTCCTCCTCTGCTCCCATAACCTAAGATGACCCGTCCAGTTCAGAAACAGAATCAGGAATGATACAAATACTACAGTAGCTGCAGTTACATGGACAATATTTCTTAATCGTTCTGATTAGAAATTCCAACGTAACTGTTTACATGGATGCTAAATAAACTGTGTGTTTACATGCCCCAAATAATTTAATCATTCACACGGCAGAGCGAATTTTAGACACCTAAAAAAAATCTAGGGTTGTCTTTGATTAAAGAAATTCTTAGTCGACTAACACTCATACGATTTTGTTTTCTTCACAAAGAATCATGCAGAAGCACCACTTTAAATCTCGTGATTACCAGAGATATGCTCAGTTTCTTGGAAATAAGTCATTCAGCGTTAAAAAGCATAAAAAATGAGTAATCGACTATGAGACCAAAACGACCGATCGACTAAGAGGGGGCAGCCCTAAAAAAATCTATATCAGTTTAAGAGTATGCTTTATTTTGAATATTTTCACCACTTTACCTTGCTGTTTATGACGTGTAAATGCAGCCGTTATATCGTTCTCTAAAAAGTCACCAGATTCCTTTGACAAAAACAGTAATTTTACCTCACAGAACACAGGAGTTGCTTGTCTACTGCTGCCTTGATCGGTTAGTTTTTGTGTTATTGTGTGACTTTTGAATATGACGGCTTCAGTTCCCCGTCAGAAAGGGCTGTCTGACGGCAAGGAAAAGCAGTGAAAATATTCAAAATATAGCTTGAGTTTAAGTGCACACTCAACAAAAAAGCTGTATCAAGTACAGACCTGTTTTGTTTTGCTATCGCCACGTTTCTGTCCCACCTGGAAGCAACGTCACCTCCTGTTACCCCCACGTGGAGCAAACATGCACAGGGAGAATATATGTATTCCAACCATAGAGAAATGATTGGATTAAGTGTTTACATGGTTATTAGGTGCTAATATATTCCTATTGAATGGATTATCAAAGGTTTACACCACCCCTCTGAACCAGGGCCGGTCTCTTCTGATTGAGGTGGTTACATGAAGCATTTTTATTCTGGTTGTTAGTGGAATATTAGGATCCATGTAAACGTAGCTAGTGATTTACAACCAGGAGCTCAGAACAGCAACACGTTAAAGGAAAGCCTTCCTTTTAAAAGTAGCACAATCATTGTTACTTTTCCCCCATGTATCTGCTTTCTTCTTCTTTGGGTCCAAATTGTTGTGTGCAGTGAATATCTCTGTCTCTGTTTTTGTGAATCCACTGAGGTGAGGGCAGCTCGCAGAAAGAAAAGAAAAAAAGCTTTTTCACATGCGCTGAAGTCACAGGCTGATGCTGCTGTCGCAATTGCAAGGCAATTTTTATCTGCAGCTCTGCAGGTGGTGGTGGTCACCGCAGTGCGTGCGTGCGTGCGTGCGTGCGTGCGTGCGTGTGTGTATGGGAGGGAATGAATACTATACAGTAACTTGTGCTTAGATCGGCCTGTTTGTTTTTGTATGCAAGCTTTACTGTGTGTATTTCAGGATTTTAGTGTGTATGCGGTTGAAAGTGTGTGTGTGTGTGTGTGTATCATCTGTCACCGTGTTTAACTGCGCGTTTGTCTGTTTTCGACTGTTTATACATACGTGGTTTTCACTGTGCACGCGTGTGCGCAGGACCGTTGTCTCCTGAAGTGTGTCGGACTCGATCCTTGTTTCTTCAGATCAGCAAACAAACAGTGGAGCGTGATGCAGCTCAGGGTTGAGGAGGAGAGGCAGATGCACACAAACACACATCTCATGCGCACACACACACTCTGAAGCACTCACAGAAAACATCTCATCGGAGACGTCCCCTCCTCCCTTTAGAGGTGTCCATCTGTTGAGCACGTGACTGAGACTAAAAACTGACTCTTTGAAATTCAAACTCTTGAATGGATGTAAAGGAGGGAAGATTCTGCCTCAATCAAACACTAACATCTTATTATTGTTATTGGGTCTTTCTAACCCTTCAGCAGTCGTACATCTGTGAGACTCACTATCAGCACTGCACTGTGCAACTTTAGCCACTCCACAGACCATAATATGTTTATGTGGTACTACATTTTTAATGTGATAATAGTTTTTATGCCATACTAAAGTAAAACCAAATGGTGCTAATGGGACAGAAAAAACTCTCATCCTTGGAAAAAAAATGACACGTTACAAACTATCTCCTCTTGAGAAAATAGTTTTGTTTTTAAGGAGATTTGAATGAACAAAAAAACCTGTATGCATCCCTTTAAAAGAAATGTCTGCATCAGTCAAAAAAAAAACTGCCATTATATTATTATTGTATAATATATATTAATATTATTTTCCACTTTCATTGGGTTAAATCTTTTGTCAGTCCTGATCATAACTACAAAAAAAATCATTCGTTTTCAGAATTGTATTCTTTAAGTGCCAGTTTGTTTACATAGTGCCACTGTTGTTATTTACTGTAAATTAGTTTCTGTATACTAAGTGCTAGGGGGATTTTTTTATGTCAACAGCATTGATTTTGATGCATTTTATTTTTTGTCAGATAAAAAAAAAAACTCCCACTCCCAACATCAGTCCTGATCATAACATTCATTTTCAGAAATGTATTCCGTTAAATGTCAGTTTGTTTACATAATGCTGCTGTTGATTTTTATGAAAAACAAAACCAACAACGCAAAAATGTAATTATTTTCTGTACATTAAATGCTAGGGGATTTTTTTTTTCAGACTGTGATATGTCAGTGATTAGCAACAACATTGATTTTTGATGCATTGCATCAAACACTGCAGTACAGCAGCAACCCGAGTGGAAACCAGGGAAAAAAACATGTATTTGCTCCATAGGGCATATAGCTCAATCTGGTGGGAAAAAAAACTACAAACTTGAAGCCAGGGCTCTCGATTGATCACCAGATATAATATAATGCATGATTATTGCATCATTGTGCTGTAATTTCCTTTTAATGAGTTTCAATGGGGACATTTTTGTCCTTAAAGAGCCCCTCTCCTGAAAATCCAGTTTTTAACCATGTTAACATCTCTATATGGTGTTTTCTAGTTGCTACAAGACATATCATGAGTGAAATGAGCAGTCAACACCATGGCTGAGAATTTCTGCATTAACACTGCAGTGTGCCGTCCGGGTAGCGCAGTGGTACACGAGGGTCGCAGGTCAGAGCTCCCGTGTTGCCTCCGGCTTGGTCAGGCGCTCGTACAGGCACAATTGGCCGTGTCTGCGGGTAGCCAGATCGGGGCATGTGTCCTGGTCCTGGGGGAATAGCGTGATCCTCCCACGCGCTACGTCCTGTCGGTGAAACTCCTCGCTGTCAGGTGAAAAGAAGCGGCTGCCTACAACTCTCCCCAGATCAGCAGAGGGCGAGCAACGACCGGGACAGCTTAGCAGGTGGAATTGGCAAAGTACAATTGGGGAGAAAACGGGGAAAATCTGCAAAATAAATAAATAAAAACTGCAGTGTGCCAACAACAGTCTCAAAAATCTGGATTCAAAAAGGCAGGTTTTATGACATCATATGTAGGAACCAATCAAATCACCCAGCCACAAGTGACTAGCGTGACTATGGCAGCAGTGGGGGGCTTGAGGTTTTTTTCCCCTTCTTTGTGGGAAAACCATGTTAAACAAAATATTAATCATAGCAGAGTATTTTTACATACTCGAGAGGAGATCTTTAGGGGACTGAGTGTCTGTATTTTGGCTACACAGTTTATTATAGACATAATATACTGTAGTTAAACTGAAGTCACTGAACTTGAACTTCCAAAATTAAAAAAAAAAGAAAGAAAAGAAAATCACTCCCTTGCCAAACGTTATGTCATATGCATTAACAGCCAACATGATTGAAAATGAAAAAGCCAGAAATGTCCCCATGGATGCACAAGGTTTAAACATGTGTGTGTCATTATTTCACTGCGTTGTTTGACAGTGGAGCAGTGAAAAACTCTTTTGAAATGACTGATATCTCAGCCTGTCTTTATAACTGCTGTGTATCATGTGTCCTTTGTGCCTTCAGGACGTTCTCAGAAAACGACTGCACCATGGTGGCCCCAGCAGACCCCTGCCTCAGCCCCACCAAGGGAGAGCTGGTCTACAGCAAGACAGCCAAACAGTGCCTGGAGGAGATATCAGGTACAGCAGGTCAAACACACACGCTGCGGGCTCTGCATGTATGATATTTCTCTGTGTGGGTGTGTGAATGTGCACATGCCACTGTGCTTTAACATTTGTCTCTTGTGATGTTGGTCATATAGGGATTTAACCTTCATCTGCTGTTCAGTATCTATATTTAAAGGCCGACTCTATCTGTTCTTTTCAGGGTTTTTTAAACTCAGCCTTCGCAAAAAGCAGTGATATAGATTACCACAGTAAGCAGATCAATAAGGTTATGAATAATGTAAATGCTGGGAGATATGTAATGTAATGTAAGTTAGGCTAAGCACTGTACTGCTGTGGATGCCACGTTAGTTTGTATCTGAAAGACACAGAATAAAGTGATTGCAGGAAGCAGAAGCAACTCCTGTAGTCTGTGAAGTAAAACTGCTGTTTTTGTCAAAAGAGTCTGGTGGCTTTGAAGAGAGCGATATAACTGCTTCAGTTCTCAGTCGAAAAGGGCCGTTTGATGGCAAGGTAAAGCAGTGAAAATAATCTAAAAAAGCCTACACTTAATATTACACAATATTACACTACACTGATATTCAGTCCTTCCAGAAAAACGCGTTTTTTTGTGATTGTTGCGGGTAAAAATCCTTGATTATGGCTTTTCTTAAAAAATGCGATGGAATATGCTGGGATTTTATGCTGTGAAATTGCAGGAACTTGCGAAAACTGCAGGAACTGGCATCGATTTCCGCCTGTGTTCCAACACACAGTTGCACGGAGCGCGAAATAGTTTGCCCCCACTTCCATGTAAGACATCGGGAAACTGCTTTGCGCGGTCTTTTGCACTTATTTTCGTTGGTAAATGAGACTGATTTGCCTTATCCATCGTGGTGTTTTCTCTGAGCTTTCGCGGTTTCGTTTATCTTCTCGCGCGAGGCGATGACGTTTCACGTTGCGTAATTACGTCACTTCATAACGTTCCCAAGGCAACAGGGGGAAAATGGCTGCTCCCGCATGAAATCATGCAAGCTGCGCGTATTTTGCGCGGAAATCTGCGTCTTTGAAAAAATGCGACCCCCTGCATAATATGCGGGCTTTGGCTGATTATGCGTTGAATTTATGCGATCGCATAATCGCGTTTTTCTGGAGGGACTGGATACTGATTTTTTAGGTGGTCTTTTTTTAGGTACATATCGCTGTCTTTAAAGCCACCAGACTCCATTGACAAAAACAGTGATTTTACCTTGCACAAGAGTTGCTGATCTTCTGCTGCTCGGTTTAGTTTTTTTAATAGTTTAATAGGTTTTTAAATTTGTGTTATTGTGTGATGTTCAGATCCGAACCATAGACTTTATACTGTATTTCCTCAAATAGTGGCCGGCAGACAAATATAAACCGGGTCTTGAATGATGGCCGGGCAGGTGGTCGACAGAAACAAATAAAGGCCTGAGAAAAACAAAGGTGGATAAACTCCCAGTGGCTGTCATATTGGCATGCCAGCTAATCATAATGTATATTTCCGTTGCTTATAATTTATTAAATTCAACAATATAATCATGCTATTTTCAACACCCTGTTGTTCTGGATTACTCATCTGAAGTATTGTTGTTCAAACAAACAGAGGGAATTAGAAATAAAAGCCTTCTAATATAATCTTGGTACCCTCTGCAGTTGAGGTATTTGAGGAAATACGGTATTTTATATACAGTAGACTGTATATATATACAGTCTATAATCCTAACTAACGTGACGTCCACAGCAGTACATTGCTCAGCGTTCCACCTGTACGTCTGTAACAACGTCATCATGCAGAAACTCACGTCAGGTCATGTGGGAAAAGTTTTTAGAAGGGCTTGTTGGGAAAAACAGCATTTTGACGCTAAAACATACGTATTTCGACCAAAATGTGAACGCTTGCATTTGAATACAAAAGGAACACTTCTGGGAAGCTACAGAATGATAACCTAAAAAAAAAAACCAAAAATAATGGAATTTGCCTTTAACCTTCATCTGCTGTTCAGCATCTATATTTAACTCATGTTGACCTGCTGCAATGCTGCTCTACATGTGAGAAGATGAAGCTTTTAGCCTCTGTAGGAAATAGAGAGATTGGTGTAGCTTACATTAAGACTGTTGTGCTACATTCAGGATTAGCTGCTCTACCTAACATTTAAGTATTTAGTAGGCTGCAGGGTCTGTTGCAGTGTTAATGCAGGATAGTTCTGCAGGATGGGAGAGTTTTTGAAGGCTACTGCTGTGGATAACACAATGTACTGGTGGCGTGCAGCTGACGTGTAAGTGTGTTTTCTGTGTGCGTGCGTGCGTGTGTGTTTGTGTGTGTGTGTGTTTGTGTGTGTGTGTGTGTGTACTGGGGGATCCCTGTTTGACGCTGGTTTCACATAGCGAAGGGAAAAGGTCAGCGCTGACAGCCGGACACAGGGAGCATCTGCGGCTCTTTGTTTACGTCTCTGCAGGCTGCCATCATGTGTTACAATCCCAGCTCTGCATCACGGGCAGCCATATGACACGTCACCATCAGTACATACACATAACTTACTGTTTTCAGAAGAGTAATGGCTTCTGCAAAGCGTTGGCTTCACATTTGATGGATTTTTAAAATTTTTATCCAAAGCTCCTGAAGTGCGATTAGTTAAGATTTTTGAGCCATATCCAGATGTAGGAATTGATGGAGTTTTAAGCCTGGATTGATTTAGTAAAGGTGGTAGTTTTGAGGATAAAGGGGCTTTCAGACCGCTGCGCGGCAACCGCCTTGACAACCACCTACCTGCAAGAGGGTTTCCCCAAAAAGCAAAGCGTTTTTAAAAGCTGCCGTGCAGCGATGTGAAAGCCCTATCAGATACTGCAGTCTCAAAAACAGGACCATGTTCTCCAATATTTTGTACATTCTATATCATTTACAATCTAATATCGTCATATAGCCCACCTCGACAAGAATCCGATGTAGTCCACGAGACAGTAATCCAGACAAAGAAGAAGAGAGAGAAAAGAAAAACAAAAAACTCTAAATATAATTTAATTTATGATCCTATTCAACTCTGATTGTCATGACACCTAAACAACAAAAAGCTGCTGGTTAAAATGAAATCGTACTGTTTGTTTGCAAAGTCTGCAGGCGTCTTTATTGTCCTTTAATTACAGTGAGTGGACATCTGCGCAATTGAACTTCTGCAGCTGGTCAGAAGCGAGGGATATTTGAGTTTCTAACCACAAACTTAAATTCCTGACAAGGAGCAGAATGAGAGGTCACAACTCAAACCGCTGGCACACAGAAATCCCATTGTTTCAATTGCATCTTACCTTTGCATTGCCTGACATTAATTCATCAATATCTACTGCATGTAGTCAATTTAAACACAATTCTTTTTTCAGTGATTTAAGTTACAGAGGATCCTTCCAAAATGTTTTTTCCAAACTGATTTTTTGGATTTGACATTTTTAGAAGAAAATGCCATTTATCTTTATTTGGAATGTCTTTATAATAACTGAAACAATAGAGATAAACATGGATGATAAATGAAACAAGCAGCAACGGACAAATAAGATGTCAAGTTCAAAGTGGAAAGACAGACAGACTTGAAGCGTCTACAAAGCGCAGCGTGCACAAACAACAGCGTGTGATTACAGGTTTGGGGATGTCAGTGACATTCCAGACATTTTGCTTTGGTCGCGGCTTTTCCGAAGCCCATCATTTGAAGGATAGAATTAGACTGCAGCGCCGGCCGTTCCCTTTGTTTGGGGTCCATTTCAAACACTTGTCACACGTTTCATGGTTGTTTCACATCCTTCGCTTTCCCGACTCTTTCTCCATCGAGGGGCAGAAAAGAAGGAAGGAGAAGGAAATTCAAGTGTACGCATACACCGCAAATACCACATGACAAGCCTACTCATTTTACATACACAAGCTCTTTATTCACATGTTGATTTAAGCTTGTAGACAAACTGTTTGTAGACAAGGAAAGTAAAAACAGCTGAGGGTAATCTCCAAAGTAATTTTTATTGTTTTTTGATTATTGTCTGTTTTGATTAATAATAACACAAAATATTGTGAGTAGCTGCAGACTAAGACCTAGTCCACACTTTTTCTGTGTGTTTTGGCCTTTCGTCCACTGTGTTTTAGGTCGCTGAAAACAGATCTTTTGGAAAACTCCGGCCAGGGTGCAGATTTTGAGAAACGCTGTTTTCAATGTTGCCATGTAGACAGCGAAAGCTTGTAACCAGGGTTTTCCCTGCCTAGTTAACTCAAAGGCGGGCCACCTTATCGGCTAAACTATTGTGCAATTCTGCTTTTGTTCTTTTTGACATATTTTAACAATCGGCACAGAAAGCACAGAGCAAGTAGCTTCTGCAGAAAACACAATCCCTCACATCATGTTTATTTCATAAAGCACCCACTCTAAAGCACACAAACGCGCATGCCATGCATGTTTTCCAGCCTTTGCCACCTTAGTCTCAAAAATCCCAACAGAAAACCACGGTGAATTTCAGCCTGCATGCACCTGTTTTTCAGGCTAACACTGTTGAAACTGAGCGGCTGAGTTAGCCAAGTTAGCTGACTGCACCTTTATCTCTGCTCCACACCGTGTGTAGCTCTGACCTCGGTGAAAACAAAAATGCTCTATAACAGCAACAGACTCTCACTCTGAGCTGAAATGGAAACACAGTGCTGCAACACGTGTTTCAGTTTAATTAAAGCCATTCGTTTTTCAGGATTCTGTTGTTCTACAGTATTGAAAAACAGGAATATTCAAATCCCAAATTTGAAAACCAAATACCTACCCAACAAATGAATATCCGAATAGTTGAATACTAAAATTCACGGGACCAGCCCTGGAAAAATCCCATTTTCAAAAATACCCTTCTATATGCGGACTAGGTCTAATATGTAGATGGATCACTCACAGTGTAAACACACAATAAAGATAACCTTGATTATGGTTTCTGAGGCAACTGCTTCCAGTCCCTACTGGCTTTTGGTAACTGCAATTGAAGAATGTGTGGAAGACAGCTGTGACTAATAGCGACAGGGCTAATAAAGCTTGCATTGATTGATGGGGATATGTTGGTTCTGTGGTCTCATTGTTGATCCACGATAAGCTGTGGGCTCGCCGCTTTAGCTCCTCAAGATAGCATTTAATTAAGTCGGGCGGCCGGCGTGGTGCAGCAGCGGCTGCGAGCTTACAGGTGCTGCTGTCCAAACAACTCACTGTCACAGATGGAGAGACGGCAAGAGAGGGTGCCGGAGAGTGTGAGGGAAAAAAGATAAGGAAGAGGAGGGAAGTGACGAGA
>JAOVVB010233060.1:0-10253 GCA_028570985.1 Heterobranchus longifilis
CGTATTTCCTTTATTCATATTTATTTCTTATGTTTAAGCTTTTATTTTAAGGTCACTGGCAGTCGAAAAAGCATTTCGCTGCATATCGTACTGTGTATGACTGTGTACGTGACAAATAACATTTGAATTTGAATTTGAATTAAAGGCAAGTAGATTTTCTATTCTAAATAAATCCTATATTTCCTAAAGGAAGTCCATTTTTTTTTTATCAGAAAAATGGAATTTCTCTGATAAACTGATAAACCGGATTCCCCAAACGTTGGCCTCTCTTACTGGATTTTGAACAAAAAACATGAATCCACCAGAGTTTGGAATAAATTTGACCCCCTGGCTTAAAACGAGACTGAAGTGCTACTGCCAGTGTAAAATCTGTACTCTAGGGGCCTGGAAGTCATTCCAGGACTGTTGTTGATTCTTGGTTATTATGAGTAATAAGTGCTGAATTTGTTTTTGGTAGCTATTTACAGTATGGGAGCAGTCTAAAGAGGTGCAAGTGAGATATGATTTAATGCAAATGTCGCCCTCTTATGGACAGACTGTTTTTTAAACACTGTATAAAAATTACAGCAGATTGGAGCATTGGTGGCTCAGTGGTACAGTAGGTTTCTTGCCTGCCATGCAAGTCTCCCGTTCAGTTTTCCACCCTATGCCCAAACCACATCCACTGGATTCATTGCCGGTCCAAAGCATGGATAAAATAGGAGGGTTGCACCTGAAAGGGCGTAAAACCCATGCCAAGTTGTTGTGTGGATCAGATAGTCTGATGTGGCGACTTCTCATGAGAGCAGCTGAAAGACTCACAACAACAACAGCAACATAAAAATGACAGTATGTATTAATATAGTGTGTGGTTTGTAACATACCCACAGTGGCCTGATGACTGGGGTTAATGTACAGTAGATCAGATAGATTCACTCATTACACACCTTTTTAGAAATACCTGCAAAACAAACAAACAAACAAACAAACAAACAATTATTTAGATACAAGTAAATGGCTTCAGTTAACTTTTACATCAAACATCATCAGAATGAAGAAAAAGGCAGCACAGTGGTTTTGCACCTCCAGGATCAAGGGTTCGATATCCGCCTCAGGATAGTTGGAAAGCTTGCATGTTCAGGTCGGTTTCCTCCAACAATCCAAAGACATACAGATTAGACAACGATAAGGACTATATTTAATGAGCATCAGTGAGCCAGTAAACAAACAGCATGCTGATTATAGCACCCTGAGACGAGGCTCGGGTGTGTCCTGTATTGTGACAGGCTTGACTACAGTCTGTGTCACATGAAAATGCCTACATGGTTAAAAGTATGACTTTCATTTTTATCATGCTTGATAGTTTATTCAGCATGTTAAACAGACAGCATGAGGATGTTAATGAGGCACATAGATGTGTGCTGAATAAATATAAGAGCAGAAAGTCACTCCACAGTTGTTTGCATCAGGAATAAACATTTGCTAACATGTTCAGCTTGTACACGGGTTATTTACTAAATTTAACATGATTGTGTGAGGGGACTAAACCTCATGTGACTTTAGATATTGTTTGAACTTGCCAAATCAAATACTCAGGTGTATTCAGTTAGAGCTTGAGGAGCTACAGCAGCAGTGGGCAATATGAAGCTCTTCCCAATTCCAAAAGTAAACTTAAAAAAAAAAAAAAAAAGCCAAAAGCCTGCCCAAGGGAAGAATATTGAGAAGGAAAGGAAGGGCTCATCATCCACATCATCATCATCATCAGACAGGGTTATGACATGGGCATTCGTTGTTGCTAATGGAACTGGCTCTCTGTGGTGTTTGTTGATTCAATTCAATTCAATTCTGTTTTTATAGTGCTTTTAACGTTGATGATGATAGAAGTGGCAGGATGGATCCTGAAGTGTCTAGAGCTCTATGTTGTGCTCAGATTTAGTCAAATGCTGCAACAGTTGGTTATAGCTTTATAACAGTGCTGTAGCTTTTAAATTTGGGAGAGTTTAAGATGATTTTAAAACGTTTAGAACAATATACCACTGTTGGTTTTATTTCTTTATGCTTATTTGTTGTTTAAATACCGATAACTGTATTTTATGATGACACTGTGGCAAAGTGGTTAGCACTGTCGTCTTGCACCTCCAGGGTCCGGGTTCGATTCCGCCATGGGGTCTGTGTGCATAGAGTTTGCATGTTCTTTCTGCCCCAAAGACCAAAGACATGCAGATTAGACTAATTGGTGTTCCCAAATGGCCCGTAGTGTGTGAATGGAAAATGTGAATAAATACAAGGGTCATCATTGGCCTCCGCGGTCCCTAGTTGGACCCCAGAGGTTCCTAGCAGGTCGAATTTATTATAGATTTTTATCATTAGTCTTTGTTGGTTTTTCGTTTGCGTTGTTGATATTTGTCCTGTCTCTAACCTGCTACTTTTGTCCTGGCCAAGTCACCATTGGAAAATAGGTTTTATTACCGCAGTGAATTTTACCTGGTTAAATAAAGACTAAACAAGCAGTGACTAGAGGCCCAAGGGAGGAAACTGCATTTAGTGATATCCATGGCTGTGTTTCATTCCACAGTGTACTTTAAAGTGTGCTTCGTGCTCCCTGTACAGGGACTGTCAGTTAAGGGACCTTCGCTCAACCAAATTTCACCGTTCTGAAGACATTGCCAGGTCACCAATGGAGACACCACTTCCTGTGTGTATTACCCTGGTAACATAAGCACCTTGAAAACCTGGTCAGATGTTTATCAGTCATTTATTCAAAGTGTTTTTGTATCCAAGTAATAAAACAATGAACAGGGAGGGGTCAGAACACTCAGTTTAACTTTAAGCTTTGTAATGTATTACACCATAACACACTCTAGATGGCGACACTGACTCCTGTTAATACACCGCTCTGCTGTAAATATGAAAAACGCCAAGTAACTGTTAACACCAAGTATTTTATACAGTGTGTATGCTCTGTTGTTTACAAGTTGTTTATGTTAAGTATTTTTCCTGTGAGTGTTTACTTAGTCGTTATGCTCAGCAGTGTTTCTGTCATTATAACATGTTTCTGCTCAGTGTTTACTCCATGTGTTTGTACTCCTTGTTTACTCTGTGTTTATCCTCAGTGTTCACTCTGAGTGATTATGCTCAGCATTTCCTCAGTGTGTTCACTCCGTCTGTTTACACCCAATGTTTACTCCGTCTGTTTACACCCAATGTCTGTTTACACCCAATGTTTACTCCGTCTGTTTACACACAATGTCTGTTTACACCCAATGTTTACTCCGTCTGTTTACACACAATGTTTATTCCATCTGTTTACACCCAATGTTTACTCCGTGTGTTTACACCCAATTTTTACTCCGTACAACATGTTGTTATCATTCTGTGTGTTTATCCTTAGTGTTTACTCTCTGTGTGTTTATGCTTAGCATTTACGCCGTGTATTTATGCTCAGTGTTTATACGGAGAAAATCCAGGTGTGGTTCCTCACAGGGCGTGGCAGAACAATATAGTACAGACACAGTTCTACAGTATGTTTTGCTATTTCTTATAATTTTTGTTTATTTTCTACTCTGTTTTCTCATCTTTGATATGTATTAATATAAAAAAAAAAAAAACTTTGATTGAGCAGAATTCAGGGTTTTTATTAGGAAGCCATCTGTCTGAATTGTGTTACAGTTGTGTAATATTAGCTGACTTACTGCTTTTTGTCCATCTTGCTAAATAAAGAGCCTGATACATGAGAGACATGTGACTGAGAAAATCTCATCACTCTTACGCCTCCTCTCGCATGGTAACACCTTATTTTCTTTCCATAATTACACGCTCTGACAGTCCAAACCACATGACTGTAATGGAGTCAAGATGGTGAGTCATACTTCAAGCTGAGTAGAAACCACGCTTAAACTGTGTATAAACACACACCCACACACACACACACACACACACTGATATAAAACGTATAAAAATAAATACAATGGTATGAACTAATGACAAATTACACATTGTCCTGATTTTAGTACACTAACAAAACTTTTTCTATCAACAGACTTACACACAGACTGACAGAATTTGTTTAATTGTAGCTAGTCAGAAGATATCTATTGTGTTCCTGGACATGCACACATGAACATCTTTATAAGACAAACAAGACAGACACTATTGAAGGAGAAATGTTTTCCATCCGCACCCTTATGTCATGTGACTTCACCAAGTCGAAGGCTTATATTTTTAAACTTCTTTGGTTTTTGTTTAACTTGTATCTTGATAATGCACAAGCGGAATAACATGCGTCAGAGCTTATATACAGTGGGTATAGAAAAAAAAATCTCTCCTCCTGTAAAATAATCTCATTTTTGTTGCTTTGCGGCCTGGAATAAAAACAGACGCACTTTTTGTTTTATCCAGCTGTATTTACCCAGTGCAAGCTTTAAATTCCAAGTGAGCGATATAACACCAACATGTCAAATAAATAAATAAATAAACAAATAAGAAACAGAATCAATGATTTGGAAAAAGATCTCCCCCATCAAAATGACTTGTAAACTCAATCAGGTGGAACTAAACACCTTCTCAGTGGCACACAAAGCGTTGCGCATCCAGACTTCGCAATATTTGCCCACTCATCTTTGCAGAACTGCTCAAGTTGAGTTAAATTTGATTCAATCTTCGACTCATTCCACAGATTTTTTAATAGTGTTTAAGTCTGGGCTCTGATTAGGCCATGCAAGGACATCCACCTTTTTTCTCCTTCAACCAAGGTGCGGTCAGTTTTGCTGTATGCTTTGGGTCATTGTCATGACTGTCTGGCAGAAGGCAGCAGATTTTCCTCAAGAATTTAACAGTATTTTGGCCCATTCAATTTCCTTCTATCCTGACAAGTGTTCCAGTTCCTGCTGCAGGGAAAAACCCATAACAGGATATTACCACCTCCATGCTTTACTGCATGAATTGTGTTATACACTCTGTCATAAACGCCTGCAGCTGCTTCAGAGTTACTGTAGGCCTCTTGGTAGCCTCTCTGGCCAGTTTCCTCCTGGCTCTTTCATCCAATTTGGAGCGACATCCTGATCCAGGAAGGGTCTGTGTTGTACCAAATACCTTCCACGTCTTAATAATAGACTTCACTGTGCTTCTAGGCAGTGATAAAGCCTTTGGATCCATCTTTTGACTGGTGCCTGTGTAGAACTTTATCCTGGAGATCTTTTGGGAATGCCTTGCCACCCATAGTTGCTTCAGTTGCTTTACCAGGGACTGAAATGCTCCAGCTTTGACCACAGAATGACCACTTTTTGAGACATTTGATGACAGCTGAAAAAAGCCTTTGTGTACAACGAAAGGGTGATTAACTTCACCTGATTGAGTTTACAAGTCATTTTTAGGAAATTTTCCAAATCCATTTCTGTTTTTTTTTTTTTCTGACATGTTGCTGTTATATTTTTGACTGGGATCTTAAACGTTGCACTGAGTAAATACAGCTGGATAAAACAAAAGTTATTTTAAATGGTTTGATTATTTTCTATACAGACTATATACAGGGTGGGTGAAAATTAACTTGGCAATATTTAATGGCTACAGTATATAACTTGTAGTATCACTTGAGTCATGATGAAAACAGTCTCTTCCCATTTCGATCAGTTAGGCCAGCATTTTCCAGGATGTTGGCTGGGACAACACAGACCTCATAAAGGGCCTTCAAGAAGTCCAGATCTCACTCCATGTGATTTTTTTTGTGGGACTACGCAAAGGAGGAGGTGTACAGGGCAAAGCCTCACTTGGAGACGCGGATTCAAACTTTGCAGATTTTACTTCTGGATATGAAAGACGTAACCACAATATTGGCAACAATACTACATTTAAGTAATGTTACATGTAAGAGAAAGTCTATAGCTTAGAAACAATCTTGAACATGTTATCTTTCAGAAAATACGTTGTTGAAAAGGGAAAAAAGCAGATAAGACCACCAGAAATCGCCTCATCAAAACGTCTTTCTTGGATGAGTTTATATGATTTACTCAAGTCAAGTGGCTTTTATTGTTTTCTATTTTTTTTTTCATTATTTTTTGTTTATTACAGTATATTGTTTTAATTAACCTCAGGTACTCAGAACAACTTTTCACCTAAACATAACCTGTGGCTAATGTTCAGGCTACAATGGCTGCCCGATAATATCCAGAAACCAGTTGGACCATAGTATGTTTATATAGCACTTAGCTCAAAAAATTAAGCTGTGCACACCTATGTTTTAAAGAAGGAATTCTGCATGGCAGCTGAGGAATCCTGCATAGGGGTTACTCTATTGTGCTCTTGACGTTTAGCAGTAAAATAAATGGGCCACTATTGGTCTTTTGGTGGAACACAAACCGCAGTTTGTTGTTAAAGAAAAAGAGTTAAATGGAAAGGGAATGCTGTTTAACCAGATTTTAGTTCTCGTCTTTAGTGTTTATCTGTCCAGTGATGCTGAATGTTCAGTTAAAAAATCCTTGTTTCTGGCAGAATCATTACTTTAGCAGTAACAAAAAATTGTAACAAATAGAAGAACAATGAAACAAGGTTAATTAAAAAGTCACGTTTCTTTATATAATTTTCTGCCTCATTTTATCATTCCATCAGCAACAGCACTAAACAGAAAGGACGTAGGCTTTTACATTCTTCCTCTGAAATACGTAATGCCACTGAGCACATCTTGTCCTTCTCATCAAGAGCTATCCACCCCTACCACTTGCGTGAGTTCGCAGACGTCATGATTGTCTATGATTCACTATTGTTGTTATGACTTGTGCTCTTTGGATGATAGTTCTGAACACCTTTCTGTTTATTAACTGTCTTGTTTGCCTTCCTACTTTTCCAGTTACAGTATGGTCTGCAGTTCAGAGGGTCAGATCAGCACAAGCACTGTTGGAGGGGATAGATAGCGTTAATGAACTCACATTCTAATTATAAATTAGAACTAGTGTAAGTACCCATTTTTGATAGGAAAAGAGTTTATAGAAATAGTTAAACGGTTAAAGGTGAAAATAATCTGATCAGCTTTAATGTAATCAGTCATCTTCTTATTTCAGGTTGAAGTCCACGTACATGTCTGTCTGTCTTTCCGTACTAAGAAATCATATATTTTTTTTAATATTTATTGGAGCAAGTAGCTCATTAGTAGCTTATTTTAAAGTAGATTATTAAATCTGGCACATAACTGTTCATAACATCGGTTTTACTCAACATTCTGATTTCACTTATAGTGCAGGTTAAACTTCAGGGAGATATCAAATTTTCATTTTTTATTCTAAGTTTCATTAAATTCTGTCTAGCGGTCAATTTAAGACACGCCCACAGTTTGACGCATGCGCAGTGCGCTGTCAAAACTTGCAAAATATAGTCTGGCACAACGATGCTTATAACTAACATTCTACTGAACATTTTTATCTCATTTAAGTACTGGTAAAGTTTCAATAAATTCTGTCCAGCCAGATGCTGGACAGACAGACAGAAAATTTGGGTCCTCCAATGTATGAAAGGTAAATACTGTATATCATTGAAAGAGGGAGCGCTGACCAATGTACTGACAAAACATTTATTTTATTTATATAAAAGATGCGATGGTTAACTTTCATCCCTGATTCAAACAGGCCATGACTACACAATACCATGTTTGAGACCACCTTTTCAAATTACGCCGATCAGTGCCTGGCCATGGTCCATTGTGTTCACGCTATTCAAACGCAGCTGAACGCAGTGTTATAATGAAAGCAGCCTTAAACATTAAAAGACAAATCCATAGATTATAAAGAGAGGACAATATCAGAAAACCTGATACAACCAGTCACCTCACCAGTCACACAAATCAGCCACCTCAGAACCTCTTATGAGTTGAATGTAGAAGAAGAAGCTTTAATCTGTTACATAAACAATACATTACACAAAAATAAAGTTAGTTTCTTCTTTTTTATTTCTTCTTCTGTTTTATGGTCAGATGAAACAAATATGTAATTGTTTGGCCATGCCACGTTTTGTTCAAATGTAAATAAAAGATGAGTAATAATTTTTTTCCACAATGATTCTTCTTGTACATCATCTTATTATCTTCTGGGAGACACCTGTGTCATTTCTAATCATGAAAAAACTTGCTGGTTGAATAGAAGTTTTTTTCAGAATTAGCCAGGGGTATGAATAATTTCAGACTTGACTATATATATATATATATATATATATATATATATACGCTTGTAAGAGAGTTAGAGGGGTCCAACAGCTTGGTGGAGCTGGAGCTTGAACCTCCAACCTTCTCGTTGAAAACCAAGAGCCTAACACATTAAGCCACCACTGCACTCAGGAAAGGTTAAAAGTGTTTGATTAGTGTTTGATCTCATAGCTCTTAAGGCATTTGGAAAGCAATGGAGACCAGATATATAACTCTGTGCCAAGCCATGCAAAACATACAACAAAACCCTGTACTCTGTTCTGTTCCTGATTGGAGGCTTTCAGACATGAACGCTGTGTGTGTGTGTGTGTGTTTGTTTTTTTTGATCAGATGAAAGGAAAAGTTTACAGGACTGTAGTTATACCAGAAATGTTGTACGGTTTGTAGACATCGCCGCACACATAAAACAGGAAGCAGACCTGGAGGTGGCAAAGCTGAAGATGCAAATTTGCTTTGGGATTGCCAAGAATGGACAGGACTAGGAATTAGTAAATTAGAGGGACTGCGCGGGTAGGACCCCTTGGGGACAAAGTTGGAGAGGCCAGATTGAGATGGTTTGGACATGTGCAGAGGAGGGATGATGGGTCTATCGGGAGAAGAATGTTAGAGATGGAGCTGCCAGGCAGGAGGAGAAGAGGAAGACCCAAGAGGAGGTTTATGGATGTGGTGAGGGCGGACATGCAGGAGGTTGGTGTGGCAAGGGAAGATGGGTAGACAGAGTTAGATGGATACAAATGGTCTGCTGTGGTGACCCCTGATGGGAGCAGATGAAAGAAAAAGAAGGCAAACAACACAGGGTAATTTTTAACATTCTGGGACCAACACTTGGACTTACTCGGACAGGGACATTCTGAGACTTATTATCACCACATGACTACCTGGGGTTTTATTTTTTATTATAATTATCATCATCATCATCATCATCATCATCACAATCAAGAGAAGATTAAAGATTGTCCACTGAAAGGTGAAAGTTCTAAAATGTTAGAAAATCTGAAGATACAACCAGCATCACTAGAAGAAAACCGCTAACCGGTTAAACAGTGGAGCTGGAAGATATCAATGTTTTTGTGGTACTTTGAGGTAGACAGAGGGGAAAAATGAACCGCTCTTGAGGTATTTTGAGAAACCACATCTGAGGTACATGGTGGGAAAAAGGAACCACTTCACCCAAATGTTCCTGTTCTCCCAACCTAAATATTAAGAGCGATATTGATCTTTACGTTGTGGAGAAGGTTTTTCTACACCATACTCTGAAAAATATTAGTATAAAGTCTCGTTTGTGACACCGGATGTCTTAGTGCACACCACTCCTTAAAACTAAATGACACCAAGAGTGACTGTGGAATTGTACTGTACTGGATGGAATGCAGTTTGTAATTGTGTTGAAAAAGACACAACCATGCAGAGAAATATGTTTCGTGTAGATATTAGGTTGTTATTTGCCTTGGGGTTTTCATCCTCATCTAATTACTGGCAAGCTACGTTTTTAGACGTTATGAAGAAATGAAGTTAGGAAACCTGTTTGAGGAGGGTATCAGAACACAGTATACACATATGAACACACACATAGACATAGATTTAAAGACATGCTTTCTTTCTCTTTATGGATATAAGAGTTTCCATTGCATTAAAGTCAAAACTATACAGTGCCATGAAAAATGATTTTTAAAAGATAGGTTTTTGCATATTTGTCACACTTAAATGATACAGATTATAAAACAAATTTTGATATTACACAAAGATTAATATTACACAAAGATTAAACTCAATTAAATACTCTAATTTAGTTTTTTTAAAAGATGATTTCATTTATTAGGAGAAAAAGGCTATCCAAACCTACCTGGCACTAATTATCCCTGGCTCTAACTGTTGAAAAAAAAAGTATATACAGTGGGCCCTCGGCATACGAAAACTTTGACTTACGAACCAAAATTTTGGCTGGATTCTGCATTGCCATGGAAAGCAGTTTCAGCGTACGAGCAGCCAAAGTGGTTGCATGTACAGTACTTTCGGTTGCGTGTAGTTTTGGTAGCTGATCAAAACTCATTTGCATTTTTTGTGGGGTTTTTTTTTTGTCTGCATTTTG
>JAOVVB010233061.1:0-10253 GCA_028570985.1 Heterobranchus longifilis
AATACATACCTGTCTAGGAGGAAGAGGTTTTTAATCCTTTCAGATCCCGTTAGCGACCAATGTTGACTCACGTTTTCCCCCGTGCTCGATCACTTTCCCTTTTAGTTTTTCTGTTTTTCATTCAATTCTTTATTTTTCCTTCTTGCCCCAGTATCAGCCATAACCACAAGATATAACCTGAAAAATAAAGTTCTGTGAGCCTGGATAACTGATGTAAACACAGGCACCTCCATTGTGCCGTCGTCTGCTCCCGACCCGGGAACATGTATATTGAAATACATGCACTGTAGAATCTTCTCGCTGATGGGCTTGTTTGCTTATGTAGGTCATATAGAGACATAGGCAGTAAATTGAGACTGTTTCATAACCAGTCAAAAAGTCCTTGTAGTGCCTTTAACCCTTGTGGGACGTAGCCTAGCAAATCATTTTGAATTTACTTGCCACTTCTTTTGTGATATTTTGAACCTATTCCAATCACCCAATAGAATAGATGTTAACAGAATAACCCCAATAATCCCAATAAGCATTGATTTGCCAAATCAATGACCTGCAAATCATCAAATTTGGCAATTTGCAGGTCAAAAGAAACTTGAAATTGATTCAACAACTTTTTTTTAAAAAGTCCTCGTAGGGCTTTTAAATGTGCCATTATTTACTTGATTTTAGAGCAATGGTCTCCTTTATTCTGTCTCCTATTCTAAAGTGGATTTCTATAGGAAACCAATTGTAAATAATATAACTACAATGGCAGATGTTTTTCACAAATTATTTTGAGAAAAAAGACTCTTAAAACTCTCTGTTACTTAGTATTAATAATTACTTAGTAAGACAGGTTTGTTTCAGCGTAAAACATGATATGATCATAATATGATTTAATTTACAAATGCTGGTGAATGCACAGGTAATAATAATACAATAATATAACATATTGAAACACTATGAAATGGGCAACTCTGGAGAATGATTACTTTTACTTTTCGTAATTTAAGTGCATTTTCATGATAATACTTGCTTACTTTTACTTAAGTAAAATTTGAAATGCAGGACCTTTACTTGTAATGTTGTATTTGCACTGTGCAGTATTGTTACTTACATACTTCTTCCACCACTGACTGTATCTAATATTTTGTCACGCACAAAAATGAGACAAATTGTTAGAGTTCAATCCACAACAGTCTGACACACATTTCAGCTTTGAATCTTTACTACAGATCAGTCGTTCATATACAGTACAGAATGTTGAAAATGAAAATACAGAGCATGAATACACCCAGTGGTTGGAAGTAACGATAGCTAGTTTAGGTGCTCTAAAATGCAGACACATGCACTAACAGAGCCTCGTATTTGCAGACACACACACTAACAGAGCCTCGTATTTGCAGACACACACACTAACAGAGCCTCGTATTTGCAGGGATGCCCTTTCTAATCAAGCCTCTGAGCCTCTGCAGACCCTGGTTGTTTGTCATCAAGTCACCCTTAATAACCCAGCGAGCTGCTCATACACACTAAACAGAGTGTTAAACAACAGCGCACTTAGCCCTCCAAAAACAATGACACAATTAAATCAATCAGCCAGCATGGATCAGGGGCAACGCTGCATTGTTGTAGTCGGTAAGCAGCCGGTTTGCTCTGAAATCACATGAGAGCTGAGACGCTAGCTTCGGCATAATCGTGTCTTTCTCCATTTAATAATCTCACTGAGCCGTATTAATGATGAAGACAAATAACAAATAAAGTTACAGCTTTTGTCTTCGACCTGAGTCTCAGCGGGGCTGTTGGGGGTCTGTTGCTGTGCGACAGTGTGAGTTAAATATTCATCGCTGGGTTTACGGCTGTTTAGGTTCATTATGCTCTGGCTTCCTATTGATGTATGGGTGGAGAAATTATCCTGGTACTAATTTAACGGTGTGTCACCCCAATACAATGTTTTTTATAGTGTTGTAGCTCAGTTATAAGATTTGTAGCATCAGATGTTGGCAAACTTTAGGTAGATATTGCTGTATAACTGACATTATCATGTCATGTGCTACTGTTACACTACGTTTTAGCATTTAACAGATAAACATTTAAATTTTTTTGTAAATTGGTGTGTGTGGGTGGGGGGATAGGTTGGTGTGGGTGGGTGGGGAGTAGGTTGGTGTGTGCATGTGTATATTACACTGATACTGTCAACACAACATTTTGACAGACACAGACACACACACACTGATTTACTTCTTTGCAGGAACTCTCTGCTCCAAGGCCAACCATCTTCTCTCTCTCTCTCTCTCTCTCTCTCTCTCTCTCAATCTCCCCCCATGCCTGTGTGTGAGTGTGAGTGTGTGTGTGTGCGCGTGCGTACGTGCGCATGCATGTGTGTGTGTGTGTGTGTGAGTGAGAGAGAGAGAAAGAGGGGGAGTGTATATGTGTGTCTGTGTTCAGTAAATCAGAGTGTGTGTTTTCAGTAAAGTAGAGAGTGTGTGTGTGTGTGTTTTCAGTAAATCAGAGTGTGTGTGTGTTTGTCTCTGTAGAAGTAAATCAGTGTTTTCAGTAATATAAAATATTTAATATAACTAATGTAATGTAACAAAAACAGGAAGTTTAAGTCAAAACTTTTCCACACCTTCATGGGAAAAAAAGATCAAATAAATATGCCTGCCTGTGTATTGTGATGGTTGTCATGGCTGCCGCAGTTCTGTTATGAGTTGAATAATTGGTTAATTGAATAATTTGATAATTGAATGATTGGTTAATTGAATAATTGGTTAATTTAATACTTGTTAATTTAATAATTGGTTAATTGAATAATTTGATAATTTATTAATTTGATAATTTAATAATTGGTTTATTGATTAAAGTCCTTAAGTCCACCACATATTTTTCAAAATGGCTATTTTCAAAATTAGTCTGAATAACATTGACAAAACATTTCCAAATGAAAGAAGACACTGACCATTTAAACTCTGAAATAAAAGGGTGTTTTTATTTTACAGAATAAACAAGACACAGTTTCTCTGTGATGGCATACTTCTGTTGAAGTAAAGACAGCAAAGTATTAGATATAAAAATACAAAACAATAACAGATCAATTATTCAATTAACCAATTAGTCAATTATTCAATCAATCAATTATCCATTAACGAATCAACCAATTATTAAATCAATAATGCAATTATTCAATCATTTAAACAATTACTCTAACAATTAAACTTAGTTAATCAATTATTCAATTAACCAATTACTCAATTGTTCAATCAATCAATTCAATTAACCAATCAATCAATTATTCAATCAATACATTATTTAATTAACCAATTATTCAATCAATACATTATTTAATTAACCAATTATTCAATTAACCAATTACTCAATTGTTCAGTCAGTTATTCAATTAACCAATTAACCAATTATCCCATCAATCAATTACGCAATTATTCAGTAAAGCAATCATTCAATTAACCAATTACTCAATTATCCATTAAATCAATCAATCAGTCAATTAACCAGTTACTTAATTATCCAATCATTCAATCATTCAATTGACCAATTATCCAATCAACGAATTAGGCAATTACTCAATTAACCAATTACTCAATTATTCAATCAATCAATTAACCAATTATTCAATTAACCTTATTCAATCAATCAATTAAGCACTTACTCAATTATTCAATCAACCTATTATCCAATCAATAATTAAATTGACCAATTACTCAATTCAATCAATCAATTATTCAATTAACCAAATACTCAATTATTCAATCAATTAACCAATTATTCAATTAACCTTATTCAAATCAATTAATCAATAAACCACTTACTCAATTATTCAATCAACCCATTATCCAATCAATCTATTAACCAATTACCCAATTATTCAATCAATCATGAAATTATTCAATCAATCAATTATTCAGTCAATCATGAAATTATTCAATCAATCAATTATTCAATTACTCAATTATTCAATCAATCAATTATTCAATTAACCAATTACTAAATTGTTCAATCAATCAATTATTCAATTAACCAATTACTCAATTATTCAATCAATTATCCAATTAACAAATCAACCAATTATTCAATCAATTAATAACACAATTATTCAATCAATCATTTAATTAAACAATTGCTCAATTAACCTTAGTTAATCAATTATTCAATTAACCAATTATTATTCAATCAACCCATTATCCAATCAATCCTTCAATTAACCAAATACTCAATTATTCAATCAACATATTACTCAATTATTCAATCACTCAGTTAACCAATCAACCAATTATCCCATCAATCAATTACGCAATTATTCAGTAAAGCAATTATTCAATTAATCAATTAGTCAATCACTTAACCAATTACTAAATTGTTCAATCAATTATCCAATTACTCAATTATTCAATCAATTATTTAACTAATTACTTAATTATTCAATCAATCAATCAATTATTCAATCAGTCAATGAACCAATTATTCAATTAACATTATTCAATCAATTAATCAATTAACCGCTTACTCATTTAATCAACCCATTATCCAATCAATCAATCATTAAATTACCCAATTACTCAATTATTTAATCAATCAACCAATTATCTCGTCAATCAATTAAGCAATTACTCAATTATTCAATTAATCAATGATTCAGTCAATTAACCAATTATTCAAATAACCCTATTCAATCACCAATTACTCAATTGTTCAATCAATTTTTCAATTAACCAATTACTCAATTATCCCATCAATCAATCATTCAATTAAACAATTACGCAATTATTCAATCAATCAATTATCCAATTAACCAAATACTCAATTATTCAATCAATCAATTAACCAATTATTCAATTAACCTTATTCAATCAATCAATCATTCAATTAACCAATTACTCAATTACCCAATCAATCAATCAATCATTCCATTAACCATTATTCAATTATCCAATCAATCATTCAATTAACCAATTACTCAATTATCCCATCAATCAATTATTCAATTAACCAATTATTAAATTATTCAATCAATCAATCATTTATTCAATCAATCAATCAATCAATCAATCAATCAATCAATCAATCAATCAATTAACCAATTATTCAATTAATATTATTCAATCAATCATTCAATTAACCAATTACTCAATTATCCCATCAATCAATCATTCAATTAACCAATTACTCGATTATTCAATCAATCAATTATCCAATCAATCAATTATTCAGTTAATCAAAATGTTGGTTTTTAAGACTATTTTGCAAGATACTGAGCAGTAACACTAATTCCTCTATTTAAATACATATAGCCCTAAATTAAAACACCACACCAAATTCTGTTCTCAAGTTTAATACTTTAAAGTTTCTTTAAATATTTACCACTTATCACTATGACTCCATGTATTTATCAGTTGCTCTTTTACACATGAAAAACTCTTCACATCAGCATGAACTAGATCCACCACACACAGCACGTATTTATAAAGAAGACACTTCACTTTTACAGCTGGTTTGCCTGTGTTGACAAGCGATGTAGCATTTAAACGGCTATTTTTTAAACGGAGTCCGACGCACGCACCGGGGTCACCGGGAGATTTGAATTCAACAGCAGATGATCATTCAACTGCGGCAACACTGAGCCATAGAACTACAACTGATAGAATGTGCACTCAAGCACAATAACGACGATCTCTCAGTAAAGGCAGATCAGAATCGAGACATTCTAATCGTCCACGATCTAATATCATCATATCACACACCCCTAATTTAAGCCCCCCCTCCCAAAAAAGTCCAGTGGGCTCTGATTGGCCAGTGTTTCCTGATCTTCTGCATCTGCGCTCTCAGCGTCTCTGCACCGGCATCGCAGCCGGGGAATGACACTCTATATATAGTATAGTTGTGACATCACAACTTCACGGAAGTCTTGACGGCTCGTTTAAAGGCACAGTTTCTGAATACGGGCTGTGTGCAATTTCTCCATGGATTGAGTTAGTTTTGATACTTTCACAGTATTTATATAGCACCTAGACCTGCTTTATAGTAATAATAAAAAAAATCTCACTTTTTACAATACGAGACCTTTAATAATTTAAATGCCTTTTTACATTGTGTTAGACTGCGTATTAAAATGCCAATGGATGAGGGAGTGGTAGCAGGCTCCAGTCATATGGGTGTTTGTGCTCGTCTTGGTTTACATTTGGATTAACGATTGTGCCTTTAATTCACACACTGTAAGAAATGGCTGACATTAAGTAGAGTTAAAGCATAAACATATATTTTACAATATAAGGGTACATAATTATTAGCTCCACAGAGTTTTCTACTTTTTAAGTGGAGTTTATAGTCGTCATGCAATAATGCTCGGCTTACTGTGTGTTGTAATGTGTGCTTTGGTCTCAGCCGTTCCTTTAATTTACGGCCACGTCTGGCACCAGGTTTCCCTCTGACATGCAGTGCCAGTAAAACTTTATGATGTGGCCTTCCACCCGCATTGGCAGCAGCAGATGCATACACACATACATGCACAATGACACATTTTTATACACAAACACAGAACACAGATGCACAACAGTAACACACTGTGCTGCCACAAAGCTAGCTGGCATGGTACGGACATTGCCTCGCCTGGTGGAGCACCTCATGTCTGTGTGACTGCATCTTTTCTGTCACCAGTGCATGAAAAGCACTGATGTCTGCTCAGCCATGCTTAGAAAGGATGGCCAGCGCCCCAGTTAGAGTACCAGTGAGGAATTTACAGCTTCAGTGGAGCTCGGGGTGGAGAGAGTGTTTTAAGGGGAAGTTGTGTCTACGTTTTTCTGTCTTCCTGCTGAGCTTGACCGTCATGGGAAGAAAGAATGAGGGCGCGTCTGACTGTTTCTATAAAGCAGGGCTGGCCAAACTTTTTTTTGATCGTGGGCCATATACAGAAAAATATAAGAAGTCACGGGCCAAACAATAGTAAATGTGTAGTTTTCAACCAGTTACACTGCAAGAGAATCAGCGTTTCCCCATGTGCCATAGAAAATTAATTTTCTATCCAAATAACTGCACAACACGACTAAACAGTTTAACTTTTGGCATTACAGTTTTTCTGTATCTGCTCTTAAATTTAAATTAATTCAAGACTTTTAAACTCTAATACAGCACATGGCCTAAGCGAGGATGCTATGTGTAAATATGTAAGTTTATTATTAAAAATCTAACAAATAGAACAGGCAGAAATGGAAAAAAAATATTGTTTTTTGTGCCAAGAGGTTAAAACAGAGTTAATTCCACTACATTGAAAAATAAATTCAATTTCACCGCGGGCCATTTAAAAACAGTCCACGGAGTCAGCAGTGACTTGACAGACCACATCAAAGAACGGGATTCAGTCGTAAAAATCAATCTAAGCAAATTAGCAACCAGTTTAAGCTTTTCAGATGATAATAAAGCAAATCACGTTCTCAGCTTTGATATTTTACCATTCATGTCTCCCTTTTCTCCCTTTTCTCCCCTCTCGCCGTCTGACCACTGATTATCAACTCTCCACACTAACTCACCTCCTTCCTTCCCACGTCTCTCCAGAGGATACGCTGAAGCTCCACAACGGGCCGGCGAAGAACAGCTACATGGAGCAGAGTTTCCACGGCCTCAACCCGGTGCTCAACATCCCCGTCAGTCTGGGCTACGTGGAGCAGGCCAAGAGGAACGCGGCGCTGACCGGCCCGGAGCTCGAGCGCTGGTTAGACAGCCTGGTGGGCGAGTTGTGGGAGGCGGCCGATGTCTGCGCCGTGGGCCCTACAGCGTGCCCGGTCATGCAGGCCTGCCCCAAAAACCCTTGGAGCTCCCTGAGCCCAGACCCCAAATCCCAGCTGGGAACACCGCGCGCAGACGGGCGCATCAGGTAGCAGCGAGGCCTCCAGCTGGACAGGAGGCCGCGGCGCAGGAGATTCACTGTCGGGGTTTATTTATTTAAGGGGTTGGTTGCCGGTGGGGGGGAGGCGATGTGTTCTTCCTCGGCCTGGGGTGAAGAGGGAAACAAAAGAAAAAGTGGATTTTTTTGCGAGGTTGGTGTCTGGACAGAAGGCGAGGAGAACGATTTTCAGATCCTCCCACGGGGTTCCTCCTTTTAGGGGATTATGCTGGCTTTGCTATTTCAGTTTCTCAGTGTATTTATTTTTCTTCTCATGGCTGAGTTTTACTGTGATCAAAACGTTGCAATTTTTTCGAGCATTTATTTTGCTGCTGAATGAATTATGAAGTCAGCTTTTTAAAGCCCCGGCACGGGGCTCAGCGGTTGTGTGACACTGGTAGCAGACGAGGTTTCTGCTGCAAAAAGGCCTTAGCTGTAAGACGTACACGGGGAGGTAGCCTGGTACTGAGTTAAATGTGCCTCCTTAAGTGTACGTCAACATAAGCAAAACGAGACGATATCTGAGCGCTCAGATACTCCCAAACAGTCGAAAAAAGATTATTTTGATACGACTCAAATGCAGCGCCGTTAGAAGCAAATTTCCCGTTTGTGGAGAAACTTTGAACAACAAATATTTTAGCATTATTAAAAGCCAATTACTTCAAAACTCGAGTTTCTGGTAGTTCAGTGACTCCGTTTGTAAATCAGGGGCCATATTACAGAAACGTCTTAACTTTCAGATCCTATCTTAACTGTTTGGTAACCATGGTAACTAGGGTTAGGACCTGATTTAGGTTTTAAAAAAAAAAGCCATTACAGATGAATAGTTCCTAAGTCAATATTCCTATCCTAACTTAAGATAAGTAAAGTGTTTTATACAAGGGCTGCGTCCAAAATCGCATACTATGCCCATACTATCGTTGTATTAATAAACCGTATGTATCTTTTCAGACACACTGATCTGTAATTACTACGTCACTTCCTGAAAGCCTCCTTGCCGGTTGAAGACACGTAACCATGGTAACTCATGCCAACCTCAGCGCTACCAGCATCGGCAGATAATGCTTAAAGTACTGGAAAAGGTAAGCAGCTAATCCAGTGGTCGCAGGTGATTTTTAATATGAAGAAATGTAAATCGAATCGTTATTGACATTACAGAGCTGCCATGGTCGCTGAACGTTGTCGTCACTACCACATTGCATTGTGGGATATTTATGCAGGCATGTCCAGTGTTTGCATACTGTATTATTTCACCGGAAATAGAATATGCACATTGCATACTATTGGTTTCAAACTAATGTTTCAGACATACTAAAAAATCTCACATGCTGTTTTAGTGTACTTCAACAATAGCATGTTAGTGTGGGATTTCGGACGCAACCAATGTTCCTATCCTAACTTAAGAAAGGAAAAGTATACTGCACAAGTATCCTAACTTCCCCAAATCTTAAACGCTCCTAACATGAGGATAACCGTTAAACTGTAACTTTCACTTTTTTACACCAGGTAGTATTGGCTAACTTGTTTAATCTGTAATGTTAAAACCATCAGAGCTGTCTTCCTCTTCATATAACATCAGTGTACTTATACAGCGGAGACTGTGTCTGCTATCTTAGCTTACTATCTCCAGAGTTAGCATTGTTGTAAAAAAGAACATCTGGATTGCTCAACAGATGTTACCCTCTAATTCATCTGCCTTGAAGTTAAGTCATCCGTCGTTTTTTGCTCCATCTTTTCTGCTTCAATAATAACAAAACAGCGGTTGTTTAGTTCACCTAGATGAGAAAAGTAGCGTCGGTTGCTAGGTAACAGACATAAAAGTTGATAACTAATGCTGGATTGAGTATTTAGGATTTTCTAAACTGAGATAAGATTCTTAAAGTTAGTTAAGATTTGCTTCTGTAATACCATATTGGGAAAAATCTTATCTTAGACTCTTCCTATATTAACTTAAGACAGGACGTTTCTGTAATACGGCCCCAGTAGAATAAATCAGAAACAGCAGCACAACATCTTTCAGTTGAGTGCCTGATCAGGATGTGGAACTGTTGCGGCCGGGCTAACCATCTGCTGCAGACACATTTCGTAAATATGGAAAAACGAGAAATGCAAATACAGAGGCCTTCTCAGAATAATTAAACCTATTTGGATTATAATAGAAAGTTAATGTAGATAATTTAGTGCTCTTAATTCATAAATGCTTCATTTGTGGTTGTTGTACCATAGTGTTTTAAGACATTAACATTCACATAGTGTAGGATTATTTTAATAAAACCCAGATGTTGTTGAGGACGTCTTGGTGTTCTGACCAACCTGCCTCAAACTTGAAACACAATTATCTCAAGCTGACCTTAAATTAATTCTTATGTTTTGTTTTTCTTGATTT
>JAOVVB010233062.1:0-10253 GCA_028570985.1 Heterobranchus longifilis
TTTAAAGGTACAGTGTGTAGTTTTAAAGGTACAGTGTGTAGTTTTAAAGGTACAGTGTGTAGTTTTAAAGGTACAGTTTGTAGTTTTAAAGGTACAGTGTGTAGTTTTAAAGGTACAGTTTGTAGTTTTAAAGGTACAGTTTGTAGTTTTAAAGGTACAGCGTGTAGTTTTAAAGGTACAGTTTGTAGTTTTTAGCAGCATCTCGTGGTGAGGATCTAGATGTAAACCACTCACCCCTCCCTTTCAGAGAAAAGAAAAAACACTCTTCTTCTATGTTTTCTTACCGGTGCATTTCCAGCGGGCGCCCACTAAATGTAAAAATACGACAGGTTTCTCCAAAATTAATTAATTAATTAATTAATAAACTGATGAATCAGGTTTCTACAAAGTGATATCGCAGACGTTTTGAATCACACACAAGAAACACGGAACACGCATTATATTTACAAACTTACAAACATACATTTTCGTATTTTCATCATACGACCCGTTTATGAGAATGCGTTGACTTTCTGACACCAAAATGACGTTTTTCAGGCGGACAGATCAGGAGAAAATTAACTTTGTTCGAGATGTTTTTCTGTCTCGGCAACGAACTCTGGCGAGATCTGGCAACACAGCTGAGCTAACGGCAGCTAACGTCAGCTAACGTCAGCTAACGTCACAGATGACTAATTATTGTAACGCTAAATATGGCTGTTAGCTCTGTAGATATCTAATGTTAGCAAAATAAAATATAAATAAATTGTGCAAATATAACTTTTCACCCATCCACATGACGTTTACTCCACTTTCAAACAAGACCACGCCCACTCAGGAGACAGGAAGTGTGTACTGTTCTCATCATTGGCGGTACTGGCAGGGCCCTATCTTTATAAATATTGAATATCTTTGGCTAGGGTTAGAAAAATAGTTTTTAGATTTACTTGGTTAGGTTACTAGCCTACGTTTTTCACACAACTTATGTTGATTTTGGTTTAACACGGGACATGAACAGTGGTCTCCTGGGTGAAAGTCTATGTTTGTTTGACCCATCTGCACAACCTTTTTCACTCTTTATACTATGTCAGTTGCTTTGAGCAGCTAATATCGATACACTATGCTGCTAAAAACTACACACTCTACCTTTAACCAAGTCAAAATATAACTTCTAGGAGACATGAATTCATTGGCCAGTGGTCCAGATATCTCGCTCTGGTCCAAAGTGTTGGGCGGACAGATTCTCAGGCCCTCCTGTTGGCAAGGTAGGAAACTGTTCCCTTGGATTAAACACAACATATCATTACATCAGTGAAAAAACACTACAGATGTTTTTAGAAATATGAATCATTAGTTTAATCCAAGACAATTGTCCCTGCAGCTCTCTCCACCCTTCCCTATGTATTTATTAAATGTTACAAATTAATCACTACTATCAGTCTGCTATCACCAATCCCATATATTTTACTACTATTGCCATCTCATTAATTACAAATCATCTCATCCTATTATCTTTCTCATCCAGAAAACAGTTTGAGGCAAACGCAATTCCTAAAGAAAATAACAACAAGATAATATCTTGTGCGTACACATTAAATAGAACAAACATTGTTTGTCACAATATTTAATGATTTTGCCACTCGCATTTGCAAAAATCATTAGTGGTGTTATTGGCCTGCTGCGCTGAGGTGTTAGCAGGAGCCGGCTAATACCAGCAGCGGGTATGCAAAACCATGCTCTCTATCAGTCTTTGAACAGTGTGTTATCTCTCCGCAGGCCACCAGCTGAGACGCACAGCCACTCTGTGTGTGTGTGTGTGTGTGTGTGTGAGAGAGCCTTTGTTTATCATTAGGCCTGGGTAGACGACTCAATATGTTTGCTGCGGTTGACATCTCTGTTGATGAGCCCCGAGGTGATCATGTGATGTTGTTTTAGTATGTGTGTGCATTAGTAGTTAGACATCATCTCCCCACCCCCTCTCAGTCTCCTTTTCACTTTTTTTTTTTTTTTTTTTTAATTGTATAATTAATACAGAGAGATGGATTTCAACTGGAACTTCTGGGTTTTGTCCCAGAAGTAAGAAAACCTCATTTAAGAATCACACAAATAGCTAAATATCCGACCTTCCAGAATAACCCTGCTCAGTGGTTTGTTGTGTGACTCCGCTGGTCTAGACAGGGATGGTGCATATTTATAACACAGCTACTTTACTGAACACAGTTTCACGCAAGTCCAATACATTGCAGGGTAAATGTGATTGTCTTGAATTTAATTCAATTAAATTCAGTTTATAGTGTCACATTATAACAAAAGTTATCTCAGGACACTTTTCATAGAGCAGGTCTAAACCACTCATGGTTTTCAAATCATTTTCAAAGTCAATGATTTTCAAAGTCCCAACATCACCCAAGAGCAAGCGTTATATGGTGACATTGACGAGAAAATAACTGTTAAATGCCTTTTACAGAAAAAAACTGCCTTTTAAAAAATGCCTTTTACAGAAAAAATACTGCCTTTTACAGAACAGTGAAAATTACAGTGTAAATATCGGTTGATTCAGTTTTGAGTTGTGTTTGAGTTGGACGGAGACAGGTGGCTGTGATGACGTGCGTCACAGCATCGTGCTGGTAAAGTGATGAAAACGAGCGTGTTCACGCAGGTGTTGTGTTTATATTAATGCCGATCGGACTACTACCGTGACTACTGCAGAGTCATTTTTTCCCCGGAGTGAATGCAGATTGTAACCTTTCCCATTGGAGACAAAAGCCAGATGTTAGCGGGCGTTAGTGGGTTTTTTGGGGTATAATATGACAGGTTTAAAAGCTGTGTTTATTATATGAATATAAATGGGGGGGGCAGTCAGTGTAGTAGCAGTGAAGGACGGAGAATGAGAGGGCATCTCACATGCCTACCATCACACTGCACACACAGGAGCACAGAGGAGAATCAGAGTGTTTGCTGCATGCAACTTAAATGAAGCAGAGACTGGAGACTCACCTGCCTTCAATCAGACCCTGATTAACAGGTGATGCAGGTCTACCATGTTTCACAGTCTTGATGGCTTATGGGATTTGTTGTTTCAAACAACAATGTTATTTTAGGAAGCTTTGCGATAGATTCCTTGAGTATTTTACCATTTTCCTTGGGTCACTTGCCAACTTGTGCTGATTTGAATTCACGCCTGACTGGACTAAGAGACACAACATTAGTTATCTATTCCTGATCGAATTCATATTTCTTTTTAGGCAGTTTGTCAGAATTCAGAGTGGGGTGAAAATATTGGTTGTAATATTTATTTAGCAACTCTTTATTCAAAATTAGAAATGTTGGGGGGAGGGTAAAACTGAAATATAGATTTTATGTAATTAAATATAAGTTTCAGCTTCCCTCCCCACCCCAATAATTGTCTGAATGTCCCTTTATCGGTGAACAGCAGCCCTCTCTGTCATTTGCAATAGATACCAACACCCCGTTTTAGTATGTGCAATAAAATCACTTAATTTGCACTCAAGTAATTAATTTGCATCCTCCGTTGTCTCATTGCTCCTTTTAAACATATTTATTGTTCATTTTACCTGCTTTAATTTGTTTTTACTGCCATTACTCTTTATAAGTAATATTTTTTTATTCTCTTTTAATAATGAATGAGTCTGTTTTATTGTGCTGCAAGCCAAATTTCCCAAGTGAGATAATAAAAGACTGGAATGAACTAAGCTTTTACAAGCTGGTTATATGTTTTCTGTGTAAACTCTTATTTGCAAAGTAACTACCAATTATAGCTGTAAAATAAAAGTAGTGGAGCAAAAAGTCCTGTACTTTCTTTCTGAAATGTGAAGAAAACTAAATATTATTTTTGTCTCTTGTCCTGTAAAGACAAACCCACTTTGTTAAAGAAGCATTATAGTCAAGTTTGACTCAACGTGATCATTCTCTTCTTCTCTTTCCCCCACTGAACTCAATATACCATTTATTTGATCAAATCACGGCAGAAACATTAATAAATTCCAAGGAAAGGTTTATTTTACAAAACCCTATGCCCTGCTGCTTGCTTGTTTTCAGTAACTCAATCTTTGCATTTACATTCTTTGTACCATGTGGAGGTGAAACGCTGTGTTTGGGCCTGATCTCCACCTTTGCAGATTCTGCTGTTACACCCATGAGTGATGACATCATGTGGAAAAATCCCAACTAGCTTCCCAAATAACCAAAAAAAAAACCCACGGCACACAAGAAGGACCTCAGGTGTCATACTGTACCTCACCGGACCTGTAGGTTCATTAGTCTTGTTGTGAAAATGTAAAGAGGTTCATCCGTTACTGACTGTTGTTGACTGACTGAGGGTTACGATGAGCCAAACCCGGCTGGTGTATTTCTGTTTTCTCTATGCCAAATACAAGAGTTATATATGTTGTTTATATATGTTGTCTTCAGAGCTGTATAGTGTCTTTAAGCTCAGTTGTCTGACTTTAACGTTTTGGTTCACACCATACAGTGTATATAAAGATGGGCGACACGTCTCCACTTCCTCCCACTGTACAAAAGTGAAGCCAAAATATCCCGGATACGGACGCTGCCATCTTGTAATTTTGGAGCCAGAGTCTGCATAGCAGTGATCGGGCAGTGGAGCCACGGTATGGAAGTCCCGCCCATACACCTGTCTTACTTGCAAACCCTCCCGATTTTCCCGGTAGACTCGTTTTTGAGACCGTTTTTCATTGCCCTCTCCCGGTGTCCTCCTGGCACTACTTCATTATAAAATCACAGCAATAATTACATTATTGCTGAGGCTGATATTACAGAATATCAGCCTCAGATCCTCAGGTAGGGCCCTTTTGGCCATTCCAGAGTCAAGGCTTAAAACAAAAGGTGTCCGTGCTTTTGCCAACCAGGGCCCCTCGGCTCTGGAACGACCTGCCTGAGGAGATGAGGCTAGCAGAATCAGTGACTTCTTTTAAATCTCTTCTTAAAACCCATTTTTACAGATTGGCTTTTAGGTGATGTCGTCGTTCTTTTCTTTTCTTTCTTTTATTCTCTTATAGCTTTTATTGCTCTCTTGAAACAAATCTTTTTATATATTCGTATATTCATTCATTATTTATTATTATTATTATTATTATTATTATTATTATTATTATTATTTGCTGAGTGTAATGTTAAGCCCCATACTGAACAGACCAGCATAGCAAACAGGAAAGGAAAATTAATTCATATACAGTATCATAGCATTGCTATGCATTTTACTTTGCCGATTGGCGACCCAATAAAAATGTGCCCACGACCCATTTTGGGTCCCGACCCTACCTTTGGGAAACACTGCTTTAAAGTACAGATACCCAGCCCTGAGAACTATGCAGAACTTTCACAGACTGTAAAGCAAAAAAAGGACAAACTGAAGTGTTGGCATGTTGGCAGCTCCAGATGAAAAATCAGGGAACACCAAACTTATTACCCTTAATCCTGACGGGGAGATGAATGTCTGTTCCAAATGTCTCGGCAATCCATCTATCAGTTGTTGATCCAATAGTCGGCACGGTATTTCAGTCTTGACCAAACCCTGCCATCCCTACAGCGTGAACAGCTAGCGTGGCTAAAGTATTGGTTCTCCAAGGGGGTGGGTTTTAAAGGGTTAATGGAGTGAATGAATAAATTAGTAAAAAAAAAAAAAGCAGTGCGTCATCTTCTCTAAAGCGCCCGGCTCAGGCGTGGGGTCACGCCCCTCTCTCTGAAAGCTCTTTGGCTCTAAACAGAGCTGAGTGTTAGGGTCGCGTAAACTCTCAGGGAGAAAAGGCTCTTTTGAAATGGGGGACGAGCCACAGCTTCGGGTTCAATCACCAGGATATAAAATGTAGCCGGTGTCCTCTCACGGAGCTAACGAGAGTCGGGCCACGACCTCTGACCCTAGTGCGCTAAAGTTCACCACGCTCATGTGAAATTAAGAGCTATTAACAGGGAGGCCATTGCTAATGAGGACCCCTGTCTGGACGTCCGTGGAAAGCTCGGCCTGTGGAATGTGGACTCCTCATGTGCTCTGGGAGAAGTTAGCACCACACGCTCTTGTGACGCGGGACGAGGCGACATTACATTACACAATACGCTGCTTTTGAAGAATTCGGCCAGCACTGTGGGACTAGCAGTAGCTTATTACAAAACAGTAAAGAGTGTGAGGAGTAATATCATCATGTTGAGACAAACAACATTTTGATCTAGAGCAGGAAATCTTGACAGCTACTGGCCAGATCTCCATGACATTTGGTGTTCCCAGCAGATGATTAATGACTAATGACTAATGCTTATGTGGTGACCCTCTGACCTTTCCTGTAGTGATATCAAAATTTGTATTTGACCAATATTTTGGCCGATGACAAGGTATCTCAAAACCAGATTTCCATACAACTTAGTGTTAATATTCATGATCTCCAGAGGTTGATCAGTTATTTTGGTGACCCACAGACCCTTTCTGTAGCACCACCAGAGTGGAGCATTTCGACCAAAAATAAATTGGTTTGAAACCCAAAAAGTTGGTTCCCAGCTGGAACCAAATAATAGCAGGGTTTCCTTGACCTGATGTGTGAACGAAAGTGGGCGTGCCATGTTCTACAGGTTGGAAAGAGAAGATAGATTCTTGCATATAATATGCTGCGTTCAAGACATCTCGGAACTCTGATTTACCCAAGATGACGTCAGTAACACTGACATGGCGGCCTTCGTTGTTAATGGTAAGAATGAAAATATTATACATGTTTGTTGACGTTTTAAGACAATTTGATGTGCAATTATGCAGTTTGATTTATTTATTAATTTATTTGTCAGGGGCAATGCAAAAAAAACTAAACAAAACAATGTAACAGGTCACAGATGTATTGCATGTAGGGTTTCTAGCCAAGGCTAATTTGCGACCCCTGTCCCTGGTTAGGCTCAGGTTTTAAGTTACTTAAAAATCATAACATATCATATATCATTACCAAAAATATCAAAAATATGTTTGTATAATTTATATTTCGCTCTGATTATAACAATATGTGGCATTTAACAGTTGTATATGGCAGACTTCTTTCGGGCATCCATTTCCCCGACCCCCCCCCGAGTTAGTGAACGCTGCGTGAACACAATGATGTCGGAAGTCGGGAATCTCAACTCGGAACTTCCGAGTTCCCAGTTGTCTAGAACGCAGCAATAGTCTTCTGTGTCTTCTTATCATTAATAGTTGGTCCATGCTTGTTTTTGTGGTAAAAACAAATATCTGTAATAACAGAATAAAAGCTCACAGGTAATCAATGGGATCTGCCGTCTTGCTACTCCTGTTTACTTCTGTTGTTTGTTGTGCAACGCCCTCCATTGATGACACATCCTTGATCACAATGGTTTGCCTCAAAACTGGTGGAAACGCGGGCTGGTTCGCTAGATGGCACCAAGGTTCCAAGAATCCTGAACGAAACCAATTCAAGAACCTGAGCTGATTTGGTGGAAAAAGGGTATGAGTTATAGAAGTTTTGATAGGTCCACTTGAGTCCTAGTAACAAATTCCAAAGTTATCTTTGGGTCAAGTAGGGTTGTGTTGTATCGCCACAGGTCTTGGATCTGTGCGTCAGTATGTCTAATAACTAAGTGGCTCCAAACAGACTCTCTTTCAGCTCCAGTCACAAGGTGATTGCAGACTGCAGCTGTGAAGTGCAGGAATAATGACATGTTGCTGCTCTCTTTATTGATTGCTGGAGCCTTACACTGCCGCCTGTGTGGTGTTCTCTCTCTTTTAGAGTCTATTTGGGTCCACTGCAATGTGGACATGGTCAATTTTGGACTTGCCGTGACTGTTCTTGTATTGAGTCTTTCTTAGATTTGGAAAATGACTTCATGCACAGATTCAGGTATACGTTTTCCACAGGTCATGGTCTTTGGTGTGCACAAGACAAAATCTAAGGTGACCCGGTGGCCTAGAGGTTCATGGTGCTGCTCATGAAACAAAGCCACTGGTTCTGGTCTGGACCTTTCTTATTTGTCATTCCCATCTCTCTCCCCTCATTTCTTGTCATCCATCGACTGTCAGCTCTCTAATAAAGCTATAAAAGGCCAAAAAAAGGAAAGACATTTCAAAATCCAATGGGCCTGCTCCCCAGAGGATGAAGCCTTTCACTACACTTATATTTTTATTACCTTTATAAAAACTTAAACGGGAACTTCTGTAGGCTGCAGGACCAGCACTATAAATAGGAAAGTCCATCAGTGACTCACTGACTGACTGACTGACTGACTGACTGATGAAGTTACGCCATTGGTTGAACTCAGTGATGATGTCAGCGTGTGTTAGAAAGGCTCTTGACTGGTGTAGCACTGTTGAGGCAAAATGCGCAACTGCACCGTTGAGCACATGGAGCTGTGCAGTCAGTAATTAAGAGGCGATAATTGGAGAAACAGAGTGCAAAGTGGACTGTCAGTTGTGTGTGTCTCTGATGAAGCGTGAGTAAAGCCAGTTATTTCTGACAGAACAGGACATTTATTGGGTCTTTTACAGCATTTTGGTTTATTAAATTAAGGCTGTTTTGCTGGTGCTGAGCTAATTTATGCACCATGTAGTTTGTTCATGCTAATTCTAGCTTAGCTGCTACTTTCTGGTGAAACTGCTGGATGCAGACAATGTTAATGTTTACTGATATGTCGTGGTCCAGCCACATACCAGGTTTCAACCTAGTCTTGTTTAAACTGAGTGGTAAAAACAAGCACTTTTAGTGGACGTACATTGACGCTGACATATTGCTCCGTGCTCTTACACTGCAGCCTCAACTCAATACTGGGGCAATTTCAAAAAGTGTTGTCCCCACCACAAAAACATGGGAAAATAGGGTCCAGGTTGAAAAATACAGAAGTTCCCCTTTAAATAAACTCGAGCATCATCCTCAAGCCAAAATGTCTTTGTGCTCAAGATATTTAATAATCTACAATCTGCTACTCCAATCCATCCTTTCAGGGTGATAAACCATTTGGATTTTCATAACCCTGTGTCTTTTTCAGTGGTATCACCCTGTACAAATAATACACTTTTCTATTTTTGGGTATAATGAGCATTACAGTCTCTATGAATTGGTAGCAGACTTAAATGTTTTGTGTTTTTTTCTAGTCAGGAGGGGAGCTCGATCACAGTTGTGGCAATAACACATTTGTAAATTAGGCGATCATAAAACCGCATCATAAAGCTGGTGCCATAGTACACTTTATTGATATATGTGTAGCCTATGTATTACATGTGTGTGCATTCTTTTGTTTTACGAGTGCATGCACGGCTAAACACACCCACATGTGCTGCTCCAGACCTCGTGTGGTTATGATTTAATTGGCTCCATCTGAATGTGGCTACTGTCGGTGCTGATAGGAGCTAACTGGATTCCAAGTATCTCATCGGCATTATTTGATTAGAGTTCATTACTCTGTGAACTCACAGCATCCTGTGCTGCTGACACTCAGGCACCAGGAGGCGCTGCAGGTCATACGGGGGGGTCTGTTTTCTTTTTTTGTTGTTGTTGAAAAACATTCAAATATACAAACAATGCAGACACGTATTCAACATAAAGGTATACAAAAAATAAGAGTATGAATTTAAATAAATAATAATAATAATTCAAAAGAAAAAACAGAATTGAACTTTGTTAATATAAAATGATGATTAAAATATTATTCTTTAAAGAGTTCACAGTACAATATGACAGTTTTATTAAATTATTTTTGTATTTAACAATTTGAGTGTTTTAATATATTCTTTAAATTCACATAAAAGTCCACTGAAGTTGGGGGTAATTTTTTGAATTTTTATGTATGTAAAATCAACCATACAAAATCAATACATTTACAATGAATTCAATATTATGTTTATCATGTTCAAAATATGTAACAACATTTTTGCATTCAAATATTTCATCTTTCATTCGACTCCAAAAAGTAAGTGAATATATTCAGTGGTAAAATAAATGCATTAAATATTCTGGTTCATCATTGCAAAAATTACATTTGTTTTCAATATCTAGAAATTTGGAGACATATACACATTGTTGGATATATTTTGTGCAACATTTTGATATGTACTTATTTATTTTTATTGGTAAGGGGTCTATTTTCTACAGTCTACAGCAGGACAAAGATGATGTCATCTCTCCTTAAGGCGGTGGAACTCTGTTATCTGAGAGCTCACACAGCAAAGAGAGAGATTATAAATACTTATTACATGGCCTTGTTGAATACTGCATTCTGATTGGTCAATCACCACATTCCGAGGTCTGTTATTTCCA
>JAOVVB010233063.1:0-10253 GCA_028570985.1 Heterobranchus longifilis
CACGCACACACACGCACACACGCACACACGCACACACACACACACACACACACACACACACACACACACACACACACTGTGATTACATGAACCATCACAACATCCAAACGTATACCTCATAACTGGGAACTATATCATGCAACATTGTTTATATTTAATTTCTTCAGGCCATAAATGAGCTCGGGAGTGAATGTAGCAAGAGAGAGAAAGTTTATTGCTTAGCAACGTGGGGACTTTTTTCTCTACGGAGGAATTAAATTATGATTACTTTCTGAGGAAAACTGGGTCTTATTTTTCTACTTTTTTTTGGCTATCATTCATATCAGTTATGGGAACATTTTTTCCCCACCAGGTTAATTGTAGTGATTTAAGGATGTGGCAACTGTGTTAGACACAGCTTTGGAATAAAGTCCATTAGGGAAAGCAGTCAGCCAGGTTTTAAACATGTCCTCAGTTTAACCACATTATCTAAAAACAATCTTTTAGGAGCTTTTTGCAGAACTGTGCTCCAGCCTCTGACTGCACACATGCAGAGCAGGTATACTCACCTTCAGTTTCACTGTGGTTTACATCAGTGGTTCTCAACCTCCGGGTCGGGGTCTTTCCGCTGGCACACATGATGAACGTGATGGGTCGCAAGATGAATAATGAGATAAGAAAAAGGTTTAAACAATTGTGGTACTATTATGGTGTCACAATTTCACATAATTTCAATCAAATCGATCAAAAATCAATCGAAATTAGCTTTTGATTTAAATTTGGCCTTATGGCTTTAATGTGGTACATGTCAAAAATAAATATGGCAGTTAGATCACACATGACAGTTGTCAGGGGATAACGATCTGTTGATCTTTATTAATCAAAACTTTATTTTTTTTGTTTAACAATGCCATAGCCGTCGAATCTTGACACCCCTGTGTACTACATACATTTCTATTTCTTTTTTCGGACTTTTCTCTAATCGTTGCCCTTTTGTGAAACAATGGATAGTTTCACTTATGAAATCATACGTGTTTCATGGGAACATTTCTCTTTGCTTTAGCTGCTCAAAGTTTGCAAACAAATTCAATCTGTGAGAAGAGAACGCAAGAAGACACTGATTCATTTTAAAGGGTCACAAAACAAAAACATCGGGAACCACTGATTTTACTGGGATTATGTCTAAAAACCTGTTTTATTGCTCGTGTTTCCGGAACTGTGTCTCACAGTGTTGCTGTGTTTAGAGATCTCAGGACTGAATTTAAAATATTATTAGAATCAGCAGTACCTTAGACAAAAGTTTAAAATATATATATACCCAGGTTGTAAAACACCTGAATTTTCCTTTAAATCTCAAGTGCCACCAAACAAGTCAAGTACAATGACTGTAATACTGTAGTACTGCATGGACAAAAAGAAGCAATATCCCTTATTGATTCCCTTATTAAAACTGTACCGACAGTGCTGTAACTTGTTACCATGACAGTATCTATAGGTATATGGCAGTGTTAGCGCTGCGTTTGACCCCTTTAATCTTGATTTGTTTTAACGCTTTTTTAAAGCATGTCTCTGCGGTGCAGGTCAAGGCTGCGTGAGTCAGAGAGCAGAAGACAGCAGACGCATACTAAACCATTTATCTCCTCTCAGTCGTCTTACCACCTTATCTTTACTGCCGTGTTTTTCTGGGGGATTGCAACTAAAATGCAAAGTCATTAAGTTGAATTACCTGCAAACACACATAACATGACATGTGGGAAATATGCCGATATATGTGCATGCTTCATTAAAAAATGAGGGTATTGGCCAGAGGCTGTTTGGGCATTATGGATAGGGATAATAAAATATTGCAAACACACCTACACACTTACACACGGAAGAGCGGAGAGTTGGAGCCTCATTGCTTCTCTCAGATTCATACTGTCCTTCACCTCATCTTTCACTCACTCTCCATTTCTCCCTCAATCTTCTGCTCTCTTTTCTTCTGTGTTTCAAAAATACTATATATTTCTCAGGTCTCGTTGTAGTGTACATACTGTATATGACCTCCATGTCAGTGTAAAGTGAGTGACGCAGATGTAAACATGGTACAGACTACAAGGAGATCCCAAACAATAACATAGATGTTCGTCAATATTATAAATACTCAGTAAATGAAGCTGTTATATGCATTTAGTCTTATTGTGTATGTTTTGATTACTTTTTGTTGTGCTATAAACGACACTACAAATTAAACTTCAAAAGGCTTTATTGACACGACCACATTGATCAATCAGTGTATAAATATTGGCATGTATTTAAAGGGATACCCCTCAGTTTAGTATTGCACTTCCATTAAGTTGGGGTATTTTTAATAGGCAGTGATTATTAGCAGCTCTGAGCAAATGACGTAGTATAAAGAGCGCAAAAGTCCGTGTAATCTGATTCTGATTCTGATTCTGATTCTGATTCTGATTCTGATTCTGATTCTGTAAGGGAGGAAGCTGGGGTGGATGGATGGGTCAAATAACCACAGACTTTAACGCAGGAGACCGCTGTTCATCTCCCGTGTGAAACCAATAGTCAATGTTGACTTTGTTAAAGCTACATAAGTTAACTTTCTTTAACGCCACGAACGTAAGTTATAAAACAAACGTAGTTATTTGATCCCAAACCACGGTCTTTTCCTAAACCTAACCAAGAAAACAAAATAAAACGGATTACGTCGGAAGTTTATTTTTGAACTGTATGCATTAACAAACTTTATTTTGAAAAGACACTATGCGTCTAATGAGCTGAAACTGAAACGCCGTCCCTGACACGTCCAAAACTGACGCTCGAGGGGTACCTACCGCGCCATATTTTGAAGCGTAGGGCCACTGACCGAGCGTCGGTATTTGACGACGGGAGTGAGAATTTGTTCCAAGTACAAAATCCAAATTACAAGTACAATACATACAGTACTGGCAAAGCAATGTGTGAAAACTGACCTAAACTTACTGTATATTCAGTACATTGTTACATACTCTACTACAAAAACAATGTAACGACATAATATATGGATAAGGGACTATATTTATACATGATTTATTGGGTACTTTGTCATTAATCATTAACAGTATTATTACTAACAGCAGTTTTACACGTGAATAAAGCCACTGTGATATAAAATGCCACTGAGATTTGCTGGCTAAGAGATGAGAGCAGAGGGAAGAGGTTAAGACTTAACGAGGAAATATTTTGCCAATATCTGACCCGGGCCTCACACACACACACACACACACCAACATAAGTGTGGGCTTGTGTTACATGACTGTTTGAGCGGTGCTCTTATTGATACAGATGTATTGGTCATTAAGTCAGTTAGGTTTGACGTCTCAGCTCGGCTGCAGCCAAAGAAAACAACATCAGCGCTCTCTCGCAGAAATGTTCCACTCTGTATGGGCAGAAAGAACTACATTGTGGTGTTTTCAGATTACAGTCTGATATGTGTGTGTGCGTGTGTGTGTGCATGTGTGTATATGTCATCTTAAACATGCTCTCTGATCATCCATGGGGCTATCAGAGTTCATCTTTCTGCCTGTTTGTGCGCTTGACTGATATCGAATTTAAAAGTCTTTTATCTTTGCTTTATGTCCATCTTGCTCCTCTTCCTCATCTTAAAGGAACAACATAAAACATGGAATTTAAAGGAATAGTTCTACATTTTGGGAATTATGCGTATTTGTTTTCTTCCCTGGAGTTAGATGAGAAGATAGATACCACACTCGTATATGTTTATTAAATATGAAGCTAGCAGCCAGTTAGCTTAGCTTAGCTTAGCTTAGCTTAGCATAAAAGTGGAAACAGGTCCAATTGTAACAAAAGTCACCTACCAGCATGTTGAAAGCTCACTACTTTACAGATATATTGCGTGTTTTTAATCTGTGCAAAATCCAAAGTGTAAAAACTAGAATTCCATTTTTTACGGGGAGTTAAGAAGTAGTCTGGTACATAAGCCCCCAGGCTATAGAAAAATATCGTGCTTTGGCTTAAAATCAGTACATTTGCTACATTACTTCACTTCCGCTCATACGTACACGACATATTTACGCAGGTGATGTAGAACGTGATGTATTTCCGTTTGTTACCTAAAGTTAAATTACTCACCGTTGACTTTTAGTTTCAAACGGGACACGAACAGTGGTCTCCTGGGTCAAAGTCCTGTGTTTGTTTCATCACATACCGCCTGCCCACCCTAAACTGACGTTCTCTGTCTTAATACTACGTTACATGACTTCCTGTTTTGCTCCCGTCATAATTACTACAGTCACTAGAGGGTGCCGCCTAACAAAAAACTTAAATATGGGTCGTAATTATTGCTTGTACAAATGACCTATGGGGTTGTTTTTCAGTGGAGGACAGTCTCATTAATGTGTGAGCTTTAACATTGCAGGCAGATTTTGTTACCTTTGGACAGAGCACGGCTAGCTGTCTCTCTCTTTATGCTATGCTAAGCTAACCAGCTTCTATACTAGCCATACAGACATAAGAGTCAGAGGCATCGATCTTCTCATCTAGCTTAATCAAATAATGGTATTTCCCAAAATTACAAACTATTCCTTTAAATTCCATGTTATTATGTTGGCTGTATCGCAAGATGTTGCTTTACAAAATGTCTAAAATGTCTCTCCTCTCTTTCTCTGTGTGTCTTTCTGTCTCTCAGTTGGAGGCGGAGTTAGCGCTGTGTGAGAGGGAGGGGGCGGAGCTCCAGGAGTACGCCAATCAGGTCCTGCAGCAGATCGCCGACCGATGCCCCGACATTTTGGAACAAGTGGTCAACGCTCTGGAGGACAGCTGCTGACACACGAGTGCACGCACACACTGACAGAAGCATAAATAAGTTTACATACTTACATTAATTAGCACGCACACACACACACAGGACCATCAGAAGTCAAGCCCCCATAATCCCCTGACACACAGAAAAGGGGATCCACAAAAAAAAATCATTACTGAAAAATATTCATCCACTGTGTCTTTAGTCGCTATCATTTTGAACAAACAGTGCCAGCTGAGGGAATATTGTTCATTTCTCAGTTCATAGTGCTTTGTTGGCAAGTTAATCGGAAATCGTTGATGTTTTTGAGACATTAAACGTGTATTTTCCAAACTACTCCGAAACAGAAGGAGCCTTCGCTGCACTCGCCATCTGTGACACTTCACAGCGGCCATCTTGTGTCCTTCCAGGCAATCAGCAGACTTGATGTGTTTTATGAGAGGGGAAAAAAAAAAAATTTCAAACCTGTATGAAAAAGGTTGAAAGTGAGCAGAGCCTTGCCAGGTGGTTTCTGATGCCAGACTTACACGCTGTTACCACATTGTTATTTGATTGGTTCAGATACAAACGTGTGTTTATTTCAGCTGCCTTTGATTCTTTACATCATTTGCTGCTATCTTTTTAACTTTTAGTTTCTATTTTTTTTTCCATTTCTTGTTTTTTTTTCTTTTTCTGATGAAACGTCCCAACCTGCAGTTTCTTACAGCAGTAATCTCTGGATAGTTGTGTATATTGTAAAGAGAGAACTTTAATTAACAGAAATGCCGCTTTCATCAGGGGAGCATTACACTTTCATCTTTTTTTTTTTTTTTCCCATTATTGATGAAAGGCACAATAAATCTCGCAATACTCCCTTTATTAAAACACACCGGTGTAGATGTTTTGTGTTTCTTTTTAACCTGAGAAAAAGGTTGTGTTCAGACAATCCCTATCCATTTTGTGACAATCCCTTTAGAGTTAATGCGTGGAGAAACCCTTATTGAAACATTTCTTGGGAGGTAGGGAATATAAAATAATTGCTATATATTTTTTTGCTTTTGGTAATATATATATATTAAAAAACTAATCTTGTTTAATTGAAAATATTGTCATGTATTGGTTGGTATGTTACATAATGTGTCAAAACCTTTTTTTTTTCTTTTCTTTTTTTTGTGATTTGCAAGTAACCACAGATTTGTTCCGTAAAACAGGAGACTGTTACTGGGAGCGTATATTGCACCTACATGAGGCTCTGTGTCCACCGGGAACATTTTTTCAGAATCGGTTTCTTGTTCTTGTTGTTTACAGTGGAAATGATGCATGTTTCCAGCGCTGACAGCCTTAGCATGATTTCAACTCTAGCAGCACCGAACACTAGAGGTTCCAATTGTTTTAACTTCAATCAAAAGCTCCTCTAACAGTTTTTTTTAAAGTCTTTTACTGTAGTGCGTGCTGAAGCCGTGACGGGCCACATGCTACTGTTTAGCTCTGCTCCCTTAAAAGAAATACCTGGTGGAGACAAAGCCTAAAGATGGGGATTTACACTGCGTACTCAAATCTGATTTTACACCACCAAGAAGCCAAAAAAAAAAAAAAAAGTTCCGCACCTAAGCTGTGTATTAAAAAAAAGCTCAGAGTCACATAGTGTAAATGAGGAGTTTCCATTTCAAAATATCTGAGGTGCAGGTTCCTCAAATGTCGTCCGTTTCTAAAAGCTTCAAACATCGTGAAGAGTTTGTGTTTAAACATCTTATTTTGAAATGAAACTCTTAACAGATATGAGCTTGTGTTGTAAATCCAGCATTTTGTTGTCTGTTTTATACTGATAATGTTTTGGAAACGGTGACGACTGGGACTCACCGTGACATTGTTGTGGATTGAAATTGAGAGAATGGAATAAAATATGGATTTATCTTTATTTTATTGTGAAAGGATTCTGTCGGTGATTTCATCTATCTGAGAGATGGCGGTGGTTACTTGGCGTGTACCCACATACATCCACATATATATCTACACAAATTAAGTAATAACATACACAAACTCATGCTTACATGCACACATACACAAATGTAATTGCATTAAATCTGAATATGTACAGATGTAGGTGAATGGGCCAAAACAAGTAAACAAAACAAAAAAAATACATAAATAATAATAGCAATAGTTATAATGACTGTAATTATATATATTAGGGATGTAACAATATATTGAATATCGCGATAAAAAATGTCTCAATACCAACTGACTGTAATATCAGATTATTCCTCTAAATGAGAGGATCAGTGTTATGACTTCCATTGTAATGTGTTTGTTTATAGCCTAACATTAGCTTTTTACTTCTGCTGATTGCATTTATGCTTCTAAAATCGTAAAATCATTACATGCCTAATATATAAATTAGATAAATAAGATGAGGATAAAAAAAGGTGGGAGTTTGTGCATGCCTGGGTGAATGTAGCTGATAAAGTGAGTGTATAAAGTTCCTGACACACACACACACACACACACACTTCTTTAATGTGTGCATATGGCAGCAGCTCAGTGTAATGCGTTCATCCAACTAGAAAATCTGCTCTAACAGATCCACCCGGCTCGCCCGACCTTGAACCTCGACCTTTGACCCGAAGAATTTCCAAGCAGAGTGAAAACATCATCAGGCTATTAGGGCTCGCTCTGTTTTTCACACAATAAAACACATCAGAGGGAACTCACTGACAGTCTGTAAATGTAACATGTGTGCCGGTGTTTTCCTTCACATGGCAACGCTTGGCTCAGTGTGTCCGTATACCTGCGTCTGTGTAGAAGGATCCGTTCTGCTTTCTCCATCTACTGTCATAATAAAAGCCAGTGGAGGGAGACGGAAGGGATGGACGGAGCGAGAAAGAGGAGGAGGAAGAGATACGCATGTATGACTGCCTGATTTATAGGATGGAGAAACAGAGAGAGAAAGAGTGGAGACACAACCCACTGAGCACCAGACATCGTTTCATCTTCTTGTCTCTGCTGTAACTTTTGTGCAGAACAAGACGTATGCACATATTTAAACCCCAAAACATGTATAATATATTTTTGCAAAACATAGTCTAAGTTTTAGACTAAATGACCTTTATTTCTGACTGACACTGCTGTCCCACAATGGAAATGGAAGAGCTGGAAAATTGTGGATGGTGATGAAACCGCTCCAGGAAGACAAAACAAAACACAAAAATAAAATGTAAAATCTTTGGGAAAACATTTTGCTTTGTGACGTTTAATTGACAGTTGTCTTTCCAAAGTCAAAATCCTTTTCTTTTCACGTTTCTTTTCTCTTTTTCAGGTTCATACTTGTATTTTGAGTCTCTACATGTTTACAGGCTTTAATGTTCAAAAACCACATTATTTTTCTCAGACTGTCTGTCTGAATTTACCTGTATTCACCCTCTGTCTGAAACGCTCCGTTTTAGCGCCTGTCTCTTTAAGACCCCCTCCCGAAAAAGCCCAGTGTGCTCTGATTGGTCAGCGTTTCCGTGTCTCTGTATCATAATTGCAGCCGGGTAGCTGCACTTTCTACCTGTATGTAGTACAGTTGTGACATGACGACCTCACGGAAGTCCTGACGGCTCGTTTAAAGGCACAGTTTCTGAATACGGGCTGTGTGCATTTCACCGAGGATTGATCGTTTTGATACTTTCACAGTATTTATACAGCACCTAGATCGACTTTGTAATAAAAAGAGAAATGGAAATCTCACTTTTTACAATATGGGACCTTTAAACACACTTTCTGGTCTGTTCCGAGCAAAATCCCTCTTTCACCTACTCAAATTTTGAAGTTGCGAGACATTTCAGCTACAAAGGCTGAAAAGCTTTATTCTCGAGTCAACAGAGAAAAGGACAAAGCGAGTATTATAATTACAGTGCGTTGCATGGTGACACACTGAATTCCCTCTTCACAAGGATGCTTCTGTCTGTTGGATCTTCGCTCTAATTGGCCAGCTGACTCACGTCTTTTGTGGAAATGTGACTTTATTGTTCCTGTCAATTACAAGGTTAAAGGACTTGGTGATGCTGTTGCTACTCAGGCAGAGAGAGGTTGATAAAAGTCAAATCTTACGTAACGCTCGTTAACACGAGACTTGCAAAGACACAAGCGAGCAGGGTAACATCAGCGACGCATCGGGCGAACGTTTTCTCAACCGTAACCGACTGATAATTCAGCAGCAACGCAGAACCTTTATTTTTAAACCTCTAGAGATGCGTGGGTCATGATATAAGTGATGCTTCACACACGTTGTGAACGCCCACATACACACCCACTCATACACACACACACACACACACACCTGCACTTACAGTCTTTTCACTTGGAGAGCTTTTGCAGCGCGATTTGAAGTAGCTCAATGGGAGTGTTTGTGCTGCCGTAATCTCTCCCCGCGCTCCAAAGGGGGAGGATAGTGTGTGTGTGTGTGTGTGTGTGTGTGTGTGTGTGTGTGTGTGTGTGTGTGTGTGTGGGAGTCAAACGTTTGTCACGACTAGCTCTGAATGATACTGCTGTGTCAGGGTAGCACAATATGGGGCAAGTGGATGTGGTGCTTTCTGACTTTTTGTTAAAAGTTGAAGCTGTTTTTTTTAAAGGTCCCATGTTGTAAAAAGTGACATTTCCATGTCTTTTTTATAATACAGCTGATCTAGGTGCTATATATTTTCATGGAAAAAACAACCCGTCATTTTCAAGAGACAGGCGCTAAAACGGAGCGTTTCAGACAGAGGGTATTCAGAGAGACAGTAAAGCATTAAAGCGTGTACACGTTCTAGTTAAAACCACAAAAGTATGAACCTGAAAATGAGCAGAATATGTCCCCTTTAAAATCCTTAATAACTGCAAGAGTGGAAGTGTATTCCAAGTCATCTGTCAAAGAAAACACCAACTTTTCCCTCACTTTCCTTTCGTTTATTTGCTGCTTTTCTCTGTTTGTCTTCAGAGCAGCATTAAAAACAGTGTCATTGTTTTAAGTTCAGATTTTCCTGGATTTTACGTCTTGCATTTGCTAATGCAAGAGCATGTTAATCATTGTAGTTCACAGTAAACGTCTTGTAATGAGCAAACATCTTCCAGTAGTAGAAAGAAATTGAAGAAAATGCAAACACGCTTCTAGTTAAAAGATTCCTTTTTTTAACAAAAAAACAACAACTGTAAATTATAAACTCTAGATAAAAGCTACAAAAGCAATCACACATCCGTCTTCCATCAAGTCCCACTTTCTCTCCCTCTGAGGACAGAAAGTGGGACTCACAGTTGCACGGTTGTAAACTGGGACAGGCGTTCTCACCGGACATCCGACGATGAGGTCGCTGGCCCTGAGGTCCTCGCCGTGCCGCTGGGCGTGTCTCAGGATGGAGAGGGCGGAGTCGGAGGCGGGGTTTATCCCTCCCAGCTCCTCTAAAGCCTCACAGTATGTCTCCAGTCTCTGAGTGGGAGCCTGCAGACAGTGAGGGAAGGACAGGGGGGACAGGGGGGAGGC
>JAOVVB010233064.1:0-10253 GCA_028570985.1 Heterobranchus longifilis
CCCCCCCCCCCCCCCCCCCTCCAAGAAAAAAAAAAGAACATTTTCCAAATCCTGCAAAAAAATTAAAAAATTAAGAAATACATTTTATTTCAAAACAGGTGCTATTACAAATGGCAAAGAACAGGTATACCAGGGGTTGAGAGGTAACTATATTATAATACGAGAAAAAAAAAAGTAAAGTAAGTAAAATAGCCTAAATGAGAGAGAGAGAGAGAGAGAGAGAGAGAGAGAGAGAGAGAGAGAGAGAGAGAAAGAGAGAGAGAGCGATTCAGCAGATAAGACAGTTAAAAAATGTGCATATGTCAAGGGTCTTTAAAGCTTTGAGTGCTGAATACTTTGTATATATTGTTGCATTTCATTCATAAACACTTACACAACAGGTTTTCTGTTACAGAATTTACTTTAGTGAATGTGACATTTTGGTAAGATAATAAAAAAGATTCATAATATAATATTTTTTTTTATTTTGAAAAGCAGACATAAAAAACCAAACCTATACTGTTATTTCGTCATTCTTACACAATTCAGCGGAGTTGTTATTTCTCCCACAGTCCTCGAAGGCAGCATCCTATCGCAGCAGCGGCGGACCTCTCAGGTGTTCGTGCCGGGCGGCCGCACAGCGCAGAGATGGAGGAGTGATCCCCGGGCGGCATGGCGGACAGAGACCAGAGGAAAGCCAGCCCGCCGTCTGGCCGCAACATCCAGGTGAAGTCCCCGGCCAGCTTCAGGTAAGGGCCCCGGCGGAGGAGCCCGAGGAGGGGGGGGGGGGCTCTGCAGAGCTGCTGCTGCTCGGGGCCGCTGCAGTTGCGTCTGGCACCGCTCAGCTTTGCAGACTGAAACGTGTTGTTGAGCTGCATGTTTTGTGTTTTGGGCGTGTCTGCTCCCGGAGGACCGAGACCAGCTGTGTGCTCCCTCCATATGCATTCTGAAATATGTCGCATGCGTTTTGGCTATCTGCTCCAAACACAAATCCCTGTTTACAGCCGTACAGCGGTTTAACCAGGCACAGCTTCAAATATATACATATTTATATAGATATTTATATTGGCCTTATTGCATGCATGCTTTTACTGAAGGATAGTTTCCTTCTGTAGCTTTATTATGAATTTGATTTGCCACAAAATACAGTTTTATTGTTGTGATATCCCTGTAGTTACTTGTTGCAACCCAAAGCAGTGCCTTAGTGTGTTTATAGTGCACATTACTGGTCAATAAATCAATCAATCAATCAGTCAATCAATCAATCAATCAATCAATCAAACTTTATTTCTATAGCACCTTTCATACAGGTTAATGCAGTTCAAAGTGCTTCACAGATGATTGACAAACAGATAAGACAGAAATATAGACCATAAAACCATAAAAAATACAATAATAATAATAAAATAAAATAAAACTAAAAAAACTAGAAAAAACTAAAGAAAAAACTAGAGACCAATGCACGCAAAAACAAAACAATACAATATTAAGAACTTAATCAAACTTAATCATCATTTAAAAACTACAATAAGAAAGTAGAGTGAGACAAAATCTTGATTAAAGATAGGAGATTAAAGCTATACTAAAAACTAGATAAAAAAGGTAGAAAGACAGTAAACAGTAATCTTGACAGTGTATTGATCTCTTATCACTATAACTATAGTTATTAGAAGAACTTATATTGTGTGTACAGGACTCATAGGTGAGTTTACTGCAGCCTGTTTTGTGGATTTGGCCTGTTTGTAGCAAACTTTGAAGTTTAGAAACATTTTTAATAATATTTTTTTTAATCGGCCCAGACCCGCCCACAGAAATGACTGGGCCCCTGAAAAGGTCCAGTGAATGGGCCCTCCCAACACCATAGAAAGGAAATTCACGGCAACATTAGCTAATAGTTTAGATCAGTGGTTCCCAACCTTTTTCTATAAACTGACGACCCCTGACTACAGCCGGAGATATACTTGCTTTTAACTACAGGAATGCATGACGCTGCCTCGCGTATCCTGCATCCGTTTTGTCCATTCATAATCAGAAATTAACTTGACACGATGTCTACACGAACAGGTGGTTAAACAGCATGTAAATCTCTGGCTTTAGTAACATCTTTTCTGGATATTTCATATTATATTCAATGCAGAACAATAACGATACAGAACAACTGATAAACTGAACAATTAACCAAAATAGCGAACACAATAACTGCAGGAAGTCTGTGTAAAACGAAAACAATTTGGATGAATTTTGAGCAGATTATTTCCTATTAATATTGCACCTGAGATGAGTTTTCCTCTTATTTTTAGGAACTTTTGATACAATTCTCTGTATTATGTTTGTTTTTTTAAAAATCATACATACGTAATAGTGCCCTTATCTGTGAGGTTTTTTTCATGTTTATATCTTGAATAATAACCCAAACTTTAAAAATAATTTTTATTCAGTTTTCTTCACAGAAATACATGCTCATTATATTTTTCTGTAGATAATGTGAAAATACCTGGGGGCCACATTAGATAATGTGAAAATACCTGGGGGCCACATGAGATTAGGGTCAGCTGCTTCTTGCATCATATGGGTTATTTTAAAAAATCACATAGAATACAATCGTACTACTTTGGACGCGCTGATGTTTGTTCAAGTGTTTATTTTAATTTGTTTCATGTTTTGTTATGATTCGTTATTTGATGCTAAAAACGGGGTGAAACGTCATGATTGACAGCTGTTATTGACTCGTGATTGGTCGGAGGGGTGTATGGGCGGGACTTCGATGCCGCCCGGTCACTATACTGCGCAGACTCTGGTTGCAAAATGACATATCCGAAATATTTTGGCTCCACTTTTGTACAGTAGCAGGAAGTGGAGACGTGTGTTTATGTACAGTCTATGATTTAGATCAGTACATTTCTCAGGTCATGTGGCTGACCAACGATCAAAAAAGAAAAGAAAAATACATATACCATTTTCAGGAGATGGGGTTTTCATTATGAAACAGGCTACATTGTTGTTTTAATACGTAATCATGAATATTTGTTCAAAATAAAATTCTCTTATCATTTCTTATATTTAGGATGAACAGCTTATGGGCCCCAGAAAGCTTTCCCCTTATACCCCCTTATGGGGGAATCTGTAGTTCTTTTCTTTTTAACTACAACTTAAACCTGGCCTGGCCTCGCCACGCCCATTAAAAAGATTCTATTGTTGCGATTCAGGGTAAAATAATGAAATAATAATAATAATAATAATAATAATAATAATAATAAAGCTGAATGATGTCGTGGAATGAAATGGAAATTGGGGCTGAGTGTCAGCTAAGTTAAACCTGGAGTTTTGGAAACAAAACAAACAAAAATGTCTTTGCTACTGTTTTATAGCTTTATGTTTGCTTTTTTTTTTTTGGAGAATAGAAACTTCATATTTCTCTCATAAATGAATGGTTTTGATTGTATACAGTTCATAGTCACATTCCCCGACCCAGAATTAACAATTTTCACAATCAGTAGTAATTTATTCAGGAAAATATAAAATATGATCTGATTATACTGATTATTTTGCCAGTTTGATATTAGTCTCATTTAAATCTCCTTTGGTTCCTGGAGAGTTACTGTGGCCTCTGGGAACTCGTGATGGGCATTTTATTGTACAGAATGAATTAGTAATGAGTTAACGTAATTGATAGGTTGGTCGATAATGAGTGTTTGGAGATACAGTGTAGATAACTCATCAGGTAGGAGATCACTTAGATCTAATGCAACCTGCAGATCACATCAACACGCTGAGAGCTGAGGGCGAGGGATCAGCTGCATGCTGTACACACACACACGCACACACAATATTGCCTGAGGAGAAGCTGTGATTCTTTTGTGCCATGGCTGAGCTCTGTGATCAATAACACACACACACACACACACACACACACACACACACACACACACACGGTCCCTGTCTCATTAGCTGCGCTCCAAACAGGCGGATCCACAACCATCTTTCTTCAGATTTTCATCAGAGTCGCTCCAGCAGTCTTTGATTTATTTGACAGAAAAAATATACAAATACGACTTTTTTTCAACGAGCAAAGAAGCAAGACAGTTTCAGCGGTGGTTCTCAAACTTTTCATGTCGAGGTCCCCTAAATGGACACATGTCCCCGGGACCCCCATCTGACAGGATTTTTGCTTTTAGATGTTTTATTACAGAACGTATATGAAACTACATGACCAAAAGAGTCATACATTCTGTCATTGTGTTACTTATGGATGGAGTTATAGTGAAAATAAATGATTACCCTTTTTGCTGGGGACACCCCAGAACGTCCTCTTTTACAACCACGGGTTTGGTATTATAGATCAAAGATGAAACTGACAGAAGGGCAGGACTCAGAGAAAATTACAAATCCGTCTGCTACTTCAGCACCACGGACAGCACCATGGATTTATCAATGAAGCACAAAAAATACAGTTTGGGCCTTCAAATTAACAGTTTATCATAAAACACATTTCAAAGCAGCAAAATAAAATGATAATGACACAGGAGCAAAAACTAAATAATAATATAATTTACAAAAGCAATAAAAAAACTATTCGAAATGACTTAATCTGTTTAAAAACAGCGAAAATGACAATTTAGAAAATAATCAATTGACTGAACGGTGTTTATTGATATTTCAGAGTTGTAGTCGGCCAGACAAGGGCAGCCAGATAATCCATAACCTCGGGGTTGGCCCAGTCCCAGAGCAGCCATATGTTGGCATGCTTTCCTCCGTCACCTCTCCTGCCTCCACACACTGTGGTCGAATCCTCCGTCTCTCCACCGCCTGTTAGAGAACAGACCGTCGATGTGCTGCCGTCTGTGCAGCTCTCCGTGTGGAGATACTCGCTGACTGAGATTCAGTCCACGGTTTCTTCAGCTTTTCAAGCCTGTGACCCCATTATGAGGCTCCTAAAATTTTCATGATTCAGCAAAAGGGCTGTCAAGTCAGAATACTCGTCTGAGTACAACACATTTGTTTCTGGATGTAACAACAAATAGATTTTACAGAAAGGATAATAGATGGAATCTAAAGCAAATACATCTGTATTTTATCAGAGAGAGAGAGAGAGGGAATTAATTTGTGTGGATGCTCATATCGTTGTCGTTAGTTATTTTTATTCGTGAGAACGGACCTATAAGGGCCAGAGCAATAGGCTGCTGAACCTTGTGCCAAGCTGCCGACATATTGCTTATCGTGGATATTCCGTATCATAGCAACCAGACTCAACCATGGCGTCTCAGGCTGAAAAAAAAAATACAGCACCTCCAAAGCACTCTAGCACTCGTTGGTGGGCATTTTCAGAATAGCGCCTGACATTTTCAGATGGGAAATAAAAAGGCTTTGATGGACACAGACAGCCTTATGAAAGTAACAACAGCGATTGTCCGACCAATGAGAATTTGGTCGGACAATCGCATATCGACCAAACAATCGACTAACGCATTTTTCTCATCCTGTCTGTCTGAATATACCTGTATTCACCCTCTGCGCTCTCAGCATTTCTGCACCGTCATTGCAGCCGGGGAATGACTGTAACGGCACTGTGGCGGCACTTTATAAATATATATAGTATAGTTGTGACATCACAACTTCACAGATGTCCTAACGGCTCGTTTAAAGGCACAGTTTCTGAATAGCTGTGTGCATTTCTCCGTGGATTGAGCGTTTTGATACATTCACAGTATTTATATAGCACCTAGACCTGCTTTATAATGAAAAGAGACTCACTTTTTTTCAATAAGGGACCTTTAACATCATGTTATTCTTCTCTATTTTGGAGGGAAGTATTCCTTTCACAGTGGTGAAAGTCTGGGCCTCTGTGTGAGCGTGTCTGCTTGATTCGCTCTACAGTTATGCACTAAATGTGTGTGTGCACGTGGATTACATACTCTTCATTCAAAATCCTTCAGATACCACTTTGTCATCAAGCTAAAACCAAGGCTTGTTGTCTTTTCTTAAAGGATTTGATACTTTGGACATGCAGCAAACATTTGTTTGCACGTAGCCGGCGAGTGTGTGCATAGAAACTTAACGTGCACAGTCTGTCTCGTGCTAATCACAGGGTGAGACTAAAGCCAGAGCCAGGAGAGACCCTCCTCTTCTGCATACAGGAGCTAATCTGCTCTGTAACACAGGGCCATGTTGACTCCTGCGCCCTCTCTTTCCTCTCTGCTGTTTATCGCTCCACCCGAGCATCTGGATCTTTCTTTCTTTAACTCTTCAATCAGTCTGATTAATAGCGGTGTGTCCCCATAGAGAACATCTGTAATTGTGAGTGAGATCGGAGAGTAAAAAATGTAAATGACTAATCAACGCTGCCTGGATATTCAGCAGCCAATCAAAAACTCAAAAGCACGCATGATGAAATAAAACTGTGATCGAGCCTGAAGAGCGTGCGTGGGTGATGTGTGGAGTTCTGACCACAAATGGAGTACGGAGTAGTGGTAGGTGTTGTAAAATGTGATTAGCCTGCAGTATGTTTGAGGATGTGGGTGTGAGGACATCTGTGATTGAGCTGTCATACTATAATTTAGATGCTTAATGTGTGTTTTGTTCTTCGCAGAGCTCCATGGAGTCTCCCAACCTGGAGTTTGAGTACGGAGACACAGACGCACTGACTGCTGAGCTTTCAGGTAAGACTGCTCAACACTTTATCACACTAACAAATTATTAGAAAATCAAACTTTATGTTCCTGATAACTGCAACAAAAGCTTGCACCTCATTTTCTTTCTCGCATACTAATGTACTGAACTCTTTGTTAGAATGATAAGATTTGATCTGGTTAAATACATTTATATATTCTAAGATAATTATTTGTGATTGTGCTAAAATGTCTGCTACATTCTGTATTGTTTACTAAAATCTGGTTTCCCATTATGCGTGTATGTAATGTTTTGGCTCTAGTGATGGCAATGTCGGTCTACAGCTTTGGTCCGGACTGAAATATCTCAACAACTATTGGACAGATTGTCATGAAATTTAGTGCAGACATTCGTGGTCCTCAGAGGATGAATCCCACTGATGCTGATGATCCCCTGGCTTTTCCTCTAGCGCCGCCATGAAGTTGGCATTTTTGGCTTTTAGTGAAATTTCTTGACAAATATCGGAAGGACATTAAGCACAGATATTCATGGTACCCAGAGGATGACTTTTAATGACTTGGATGATCGCCACCACCAGGTCAAAATGTTAATTTGTCCAATATTTTTAGTTTCTGCAAAACTAATGACATTCCCATCAGCCTAGCAAATGTTGACATGCTAATAAGTGTTAGCATTGTTTTTGTGAGCGTGTTAGGATGCTGACATTAGCATGTAGCTCAAAGCACTGCTATGCTAACGTAGCATGCCCTTTTCTCATATGAACTCTGGACAGTGTCCGGTGAATCAGGAGTTGCCCTTTAACACGTGTAGCACGCAACAGGAGATTGTCCGTGTCAGATGCATTCTCACTTACTGGCAGTGTTGGGTAAAGTTACTTTTAAAAGTAACATAAACGTTACATTACTGCCATTAAAAAAGTAATCCGTTACATTACAGCATTACTTACTGAGAAAAGTAACTTGTTAGAGAACTTTTGTGTTACAAAAATTAAAACAGAGGGCACGCAGCCTACTGTACGTCTACTTTTGCATGTATTTACTCTACTATCATTATCGCCTCGTCTACAGCCCTCTGTAACTCTGCAGGCTAATAACAGAATGACAGACGCAATATCCTCTTTACAGCTTGTTTATGTTTGATTAAGTCAACATATATGATTCAGAGTGTACTGGGGCTCATGCATATACACTAACCAGTTCATACAACACACAAGTTCTTTGCAATTCAACTGCAATGAACAAGTTATTAAATGCATGATAGTAAATGTTATAGCTACCTGACGACGGCAGGTGCAGCTGTTAGCTGCTAACGATCTGTGCAGAGGCATATTAGCTGCAGCTGCCTCTATGAAAACAATAAAACACGGCTCGTCTATCTTACAGTACATCATGTTTCAACATGCAGCGAGTTAACTCGGTCAGTGCTTAGTTACTTACTTTGACGACGCAAAGGCTGTCCTGTCTGCCATCTACACACTGACACAACCGGAGCTTCCACTGGTAGCGTTAGCTACGCAGCTCCTCCACAGAAGGAAACACAAACAAGGTGAATGCTCCGGGGTTTTTTGTGGCAACAAAAGGAAAAAGGAAACACGGTAAAGTTTTAAAAGTGTAACTAAGTAACGGATTAGTTGAATTGCAAAACTAACGCGTTATGTTACTCGTTACAACAAAAAAGTAATCTGAATACTCATAGTGCGTTACACCCAACACTGCTTACTGGAAATACTGGGTTTGGTTTAGACGAGGGGTGGCGCCTGGGTAGAGCGTGCAGGAGGTAGGACATGACACGGATTATACCGTGGTCACGTAGGCGGTTCGTAATTTGGCCTTAAACAACCAAATCTCTTCGACAGAAGTTCCTGAATCTCGTCGTCTCTACAATTAGACGTTTCATTGGCGTCTTTGTGAAAATGACCCTTCTGTTTGTTTTCTTCCGTTTCACGCCCCTTCGCTCGCTGTGAATTCTCCGGACAATAACCGGCTTTATTCACACATGGGCTCGATCGGACGTTGCACAGACTTTTTACTATGGAGCTGGCAGGGTAAAGTCCGTTTAATGTCCGGTTCAGCTGATTCGGACACATGCGTTCTCACGTGCTGCTCTGCTGGGTAATGTCTAGATAAGTTCAGGGTTACAGTCTATATGTGAGAGGGGTTTTAGTTTTGTTTTAGCACAAACTCCCATTTGTAAATCTGGTTTGTCATGTACCTTCATGCACACATCTGGCCTCTTTTCTTGTCAAACAGCTAAAATGATGAATGGTTGACACAAGAGTTCCTCCGCAGAGTTCCTGCAGTGATGGCTCTGTTTCTGCTTAGCATATACAGACTACAATGTGCTATTGATTGGAAAATACAATTCTGCATCTGCATTCCTCAGGTTTCCTCCAGCTGTTTTGTGTTACAGTGTTATTCATAAAAAACAAGACAATACGCTGACACACTGCTGAAGGCACAGAACAAAATCTTCTCATTCTGACAGACAGAAGACACATTGTATGACTAATGTTATGCGTAATCATCAAGAGCTATGATTATACATTCCAGCATCTGTGTATCAGTAACAGCTCATGCGTGACTTGGAGCTTTAACTATAAATACCCAAAGATGCTGATGAATGACAGAATTCAACAATGCTGATCGGTGTTTTTAATTGTACTGTAGTACAATAGTTTATTTCGAGTGTATCATTTAGATTTCTCTCTCGCACCAACTTTCTTTTGTCAGAGCCAGGTGGTGTGCAGAGAGAATAACATTGATTTCAAGTAAAAAATGATCGTCCTCCTGGTGCTGTAGATGACGAGCGGCAGTGTTAGTCACGTTGGCAAACACACACACAAACAGGCAGACAGTCACAGAGGCTTTGTAGCGACAGCTCCTCTGGGTCGAGGAGTGACGACCGCTTTCAGAACAGGAGGAGAAGCGTGGCGACGTGACGAATCGTTAGACTGTGCATGAAACACATGAGATCACCACCGAGGAGACGGCGGCTTATCTGTTTGTTTGTTTGTTTGTTTGTTTGTGTAGGTCTCCTGTTTCTATTCTGTTCTATTCTATTTAAGGCCGCAACTAACCATTTTTTAAATTATCTGTCGATTTTTTTTTTTAAATTGTTTAAACGTTAAAATGTCCAAAAATTGTGAAAAATACCAAGAAAAGCAGCAAATCCTCTGATTGGAGAAGCTGTGTCCAGAGAATAATATTTTTTATTTAATTTTTTTGCTTGAAAAAAAAGATTTAAATGATTAATTGATTAGCAAAATAGTTGCCAATTAAGTTAGGTTAGTTTACTTTATTTGTACCCGTAGGTTCGGGCTGCACAATATATCGTTTTTTTATCGTCATCGCAATATCAACTTTCACAATAAACGCATCGCGAAAGACCCTCAGGGATTTTTTGAGTTAGCTGAAAGAGAGTATCAGTAGAAAACTGCTCTTTAAAATGTAACTATCATTCTTTTTTTTAAATGGTGTTCAGTTCAATGTTCAATTTGTTCAATAAAATGTCAGACATTACTGCCTTTCAGTTTTTTTAAATTCAACAAGCAACTTGTATTTTAGCAGAATACTGAAAGCAGCAGAAAGACAGAACTGATAAACTGTTTTATCGCAAGTAATATCGTTATCGCAATATTCAACAATGTT
>JAOVVB010233065.1:0-10252 GCA_028570985.1 Heterobranchus longifilis
AAGTTATGCATAATTAAGGGCGTGGCCGCTTAGAGTAACAGGTGGGTGCCGTCACAGGTGGCGAGCAGAGATTGTAGGCTTCATTCAGGCAACCTCAGCTCCATCCATGCTCCATATTTTATACAGTCTATGATGGGGATCCACTAATAAAAACTTTGCTTCACAGCACTATTTCAAAAAAAAAAAAAATTGCATCAACATTTCCTAATTTTATTTAAACTATAGTCTCACCCTCACTTGTGTACTACAAATACAGTATGTTCATGCATCCAAATGTGTTGACAAGTTCATTATGTCGGCACAATGTATGTTTATGTATGTGTGTCAGGAGTGTGTATGTATGAGCTTGTGTGTGCGAGAAAAGAAGGTATCAGCAGCAGTAATCTAATTATCCTGACACTAAGTGAAGAGCACAAAGGGATTATGGAGGTTAAGTACTGCATTCCATTAGTGGTCTGACACTTATCACCCCTATCAATTCATTATCTATAATTATCCGCGATATCAATTGAATAGACCGACAAAATGTGATGGAGTGTAAGAACCCGAAACTGTGCTGTATACTTTCAATGTGTTGAATATTAGATGCTCGAAACTCTGAAACAGCCTCGTTTCCAGACTCACAACAGTTCACTCTAACAGGATGCACTGCAGCATGGGGAAACTGGGGATTACGCTGAATTGTCACTGGGGTTTGTATCAGTGCATGATCCGGGTATGAGAGTCAGAGTGAGTGGGAGGTGAAAAAAAATTTAAGTCCCCCTCAGGTGCAGAGGGGTCTACTTAGCACATGAATAATGTAATGAAATAGCTGGTGATTTATCCTACAGTAAACACATGGTTTTGACAGAATGTCTTCAGATGGCGAGTGTTTGTAGGTGGTTGTGTGTTTTGACACCTCCGTACATTACTTGCATATTTGTGTGCACATCGGTGTCTGGATACAGCCGTGTGACTACAAGCCATGGGATGTAGGTTTAAGTGTGAAACCTGTGCAAAGTGCTGGCTGAGCTCATCACAGGTGAGGGCCGTGTGGGGGCCGCTGTCACCTGTCCTCCATCATTCCTCCTCCCCTGCCTGTCGCCAAATCTCACGGCTGTTTCATGTCATTCATTAATAGATGCCCCAGGGCCAACAATAGCTCACTACCACCTTTTATTACTGTCACTTCACTCTCTGAGCCGTCAAGGTCAAATCCGCTTCACTGTCGTTCACCTGTCACACACACAGCGTGCTGACATTTGTGTTATGAGGAGCAAGGAGGAGTGTGTGTGTGTGTGTGTGTCTAAAAAAGAAGAAGAGGGTGAAAGAGAGAAGAGACAGAATGACAGAGAGGAGAAGGAAGGGAAATAATAAAACGTCAGGAGAGTTGCCATCTGAACAGATGTAGTCTGTTCTCTGTCCTTGATTAACTGTGATGAGTATAGCTCCTGTGAGAATACAATATGTAAGTAAAAAAAAAATATAAAGGCAATCTGTTTCCTGAGGAGAATTTTTAATCACAGGATCATTGGGTTTTGGAAAGAAGTGATCCCTTTTCAAAGACAGTTGAAGACTTAATAAAATTAAATGTTGCATCTGCTACAAACTAGTCTCGCGTAGCCAGACTTATCTCCACAGCGCTGCTGGGGGAAAGTCTGGATTGAATGTGCTTTCACTCTTGGATAGTGAAAAAAAAAACTCCCTGGCTTGTTTTTATTTCCTGAAAATAATCACAATCATCCTGGGCGGTGGCACACCCCGACAGTGCATCTGCAAAATAGTGTCCGAAGGGAGGATGGGCGGAACACCTACACAAAAATGTTGTGAACATATTCTTTGTAGATCCTTACAATCACTGACTGAAAGAACAGAGCAGGCCTGCCTTATTACACGATCCAAATCTTCAAAACTTTCAAATCATTTTCAGCGTGGAGGTTGATAGCTCGGGGGCTGTTGTTGTTTCTGTGGTGACCGGACTTTTAGAACAGGAACACAGACTTCCTGTCTCTGGGAAAATTGCCCGGAAAAGGAAGTAAGGCTTTATAAAGGCACCATTCACTCTGTAAGACTAGCCACAAACTGAAGTTATTCTAACTTCGATTAAATCAACTTCAATATAATTTCTTGTAGCTATGACCCATTGTACTATAGAAAGTACTACGATATGTAACACGGATGTTTTCTATACATTTCAGTGATTTAAGGATTTAAAAGTTAATTTGTGACATACACAAGCTATATGAGTGAAATGCCATGTGGCATGCTCCTGAGATGCTCTGCTAAAAGTCTACCGTGAAAAATTAGAATTATAAATATAAAGTTTAAAAATGCAATATATATATATTTTAAAATATGTGTAAAAAGTACATGTGTCACAAATTAAAGGCAAGCTATACAATACAATTTTGCACATGTTTGAGTGCAAAAATGCAATGTGCATACCGGTATATGTGTAGGATTGCTGACCAGATTTTCGTATTTGTGTTCTGACGTGTCATGAACTGTCTCAGGGAATGAGACATTTGCTAACTTTCTTTGCTGTGATATAGTTCTAGAGCAGGGGTGGGCAATTATTTTCAATGGGGGGCCATATGAGAAATTGATCAGCATGCCGTGGGCCGGTCACAAATGTTACTCACTGTGAGGAATGAAGTCTCTGATGAGCGTGAACGAAGGCATCAAAACCAGGTGTAGTCTCTGAAACTGAAAGGTGAATCATCTGTAAGAGAGGGTCCAAAATGTGAAGTTTTACAGTATGGAATGCACACCAGATACAGGTTGCAGTGACAGTAGCAGCAACATAGAAGAAGAAATCTGTCATCAAGTGAATACACTTACAGTTTAATATAAAAGATACCGTTTATCATTACCAATAAACACAGCACTGATTCATTTCAGAATAAAGGCCCAATAACAGTTCAATGGTAAGCAAAATTATATTGAATGCTTTTGTTATATTTTAATTGCAGTTTTTCTAAGTGTTCATAATGGCCTTGGGGGCCACACAGAACCTTTCAGCGGGCCGCATCCGGCCCTCGGGCCACAATTTGCCCGGGTCTGTTCTAGAGGGTGGTTGAGGAAGCTCAAGGGACTGGCCATCCTGCCTGTGTAAAAATAAACCTCAATCAGTGGTAATCAGCAGTGATGTTATGTGCTGCACCAAGACTTCGGAGCACGTGTCAAAAAATGTTTTTCAGTGAAACACGTATGGAGGCTTGTATTCTTTTAGACCGATGACGAAAAATGATTGCTCCTGAATAAAAAGCTCCATTCTACATCATTTTCACAGTTACACAAGCAAATTCACAGACCTCTGCCTGGTTAAACCACTGCCACTTTCCAGTTTTAGAACATTAACATTGCCCCTCCTGCCATTATGATACGATTATTAACCAAAGGATTGATTTACTCACATTTGATACATTACTCACAAGACAATTACAGTTTAATATACAGTTATCTTACAGGACAAGCCTTTACTGGTGCAAAATACACAGATCAGATCATCTGTAATATGTCTACCTGGTTTACACTCTCTGACAAACAGGTGGTTTTGTGTGCACATTTAGAAATGAACCCTTTTTGCAAACCAATTTGCTGGAAAGCTTCAATGCTTCCTGAATATGAAGTTTTTTGGACTCTATTCAAATGGAAATGCATTTTTCAATTGGCAATTCAATGTGCAATTTGATCATGCAGTTTGAAAATACACACATCCGTACCTGAAGCCTTATCTCACCACTCATCACTACAGTTCAGAGAATAGTATTTTGTATTTTGTGTTCTACTCTGTGTCATCAGTCGTCACTCAGCAAACAGCAAAGTCAAACAATGGCAGAACCCACCTCTTCCTAATTGTCTCCTCAGCAAGGGGCGGGGCAAAAGAGTGGAGCAGTCACAGACATGCTTAAGACCTCCAGGAGCAAACCATTAACATGAGAGGGGGTTTAGATATATAAACAATGCTGATTTATCTGATTATTTTGAGTGCATGTGTTATTGATTTATTGATAGGAATTTGTATTAATGTAAATATTCATTCTCATTTTTGTATGGTCTTGGTTTTATGTAAATATTTATTATTTCATATAGAGGTGGTCCCACCTAAGTGGTCTTGTCCACCAATTACCTGCAGCATGAAGGGAAAATAAGGCAGCTAGTTGCTTTTAGCATATGTTGGTGTTGGTGTCTGGAAGACAATACATTTCAGGATTGCGAGATGAAGCTTCATGAAATATTGAAGCTTTCCAGCAAATTGGTTTGCAAAAGGGTTCATTTCTCGAGGCATCATGTGCATACAAAACCACCTGTTGGTCAAAGAGTGTATAACAGGCAGATGACTGTCAACAATGAAAACAGTCAATACATTTTCATGTAATCCATTTAGATCAATATAGTGTATAATAAACTGTAATTGTCTTGTGAGTAATGCATCAAATGTGTGTAAATCAATAATTTGGTCAATAATTGTTTCATAAAATAGTAAATGCAGGAGGAGCAATATTAGTGTTCAAAAACACTCGCTTTGGATGTTATCACATGATTGAATTGGCGTTATCAGTCATTTTAACTGGCCTCATAGATATGGGTCAGTATGGGCCTGCTAGAAGGTCCAGAAGGTTGTTGTCATTCAATTGAATGGGCTGATGACAGCACATGGGAGGATCACACTATTCCTTCCACTCGATAATCGCTTCACGGAAAACTTCCTGGATTTCTCGACACACGCTCCAAAGCCTCGGCACATCACGTAACACCGGTCAATTATACACTAACAATGGAGGGGGAGGGGCATCACACACATGAATGTGATTGGCTTCAGACTGATTGTTGTATGATCATTGTGACATTGAGGTATCTGGTTTGCATGTTCTGGGAAATTCAGGATTTGTCATTTTTTTTGCAAAGCAAATGCTCTCATGTTTATGTCTCTTTCTCTCTCTCTTTTTATGTGTAAAATGAGAATCATTATGATAAATCAGCACATTGTTTTCTCCTCAAAACATCTTTGGAGAAAAAACAAAAAGCAATTTACTGTTCCACATTGTTTCAAACATCTGGCATACCATAAGTATCTTTATTTTGTTCAGAAACTTGGGTGCTTAGTGCTGTTGTCGTAATTAAATCAGTGTTTCCTCATTCACGCTGCATTGCTCATTATCCTTGCTTACCACCATCTCTATTGTGAAAGCCTTGTGACAAGTAGGCCTGAAAAAGAGTGTCTCTGTTGAATTTCATGCTCAGATCAAAAAAAAAATGCTTCTTTGGTGTTATGAGAATTTGTGTTTGTGTTAACAGAATACCTCTGTTGGTAGTGACATTTGAGGTTGTCATGCTTCTTTTTTTTTTTGAAGGGCAGAATTGTTGTTCACTTTACTTCATTCCTTGTCTCGTGAATGTGGGAGATGAGGGAGCGGACTGGAGTAAGGCCTCAGGGGGCAAAGTATGGCATAAAACATTGCTATGCATCTAAAAGTTGGTCAAACTGTTCACAGGGAAATTCAGCAAATACTGCAAGAACTTTGGACTTAACTGGAGCTAGTAGGGAACTTGTACAGTGCTGTGGACAGGCTGACAGTCAATTATCGGCATATTTTTTTCCTCCACAGAATTCTTTTTGTATATACATCCTCAATTCCAATTCTGGACTTGAAAAGGAGACAATTTTTCCAGACAGTGATTTCCTCCAATATCTCGTCTCCCCATGTATGTGTGTGTTTTTAACAGGCAGACCCATGGGGTTACAGTCTTGCAAGCCTTGCAACTCCTGCCTGCAAAGTAAGGAAGAATGCAGACCGGCTGCTGGCTGCTGCTCGTGTGTGTGTGCGTGTGTGCCGACTGGAGATATTGCTCCGAACGCTGCTGTGACATCTGCTGCCAGATGTGTGTGGACGTGTGCTCTGGCTTGTGTTCAGGAGACTGCAGCTACACCTTCTGTACCCTCTGCCTCAGCCTGGTACAGAACTGTGTCTCATTTTTTACCACCCAAGAAACTGAAGAGCTACAACGTAAGTCAACTATTCATAATACAGCTATGATACTGATTATCTGTGCATTTACTTCATTGAACCTATATACTGTTTTTTGTTTTAGAGGCCTTGATGAATCCAAAACAGCATGTCTAGTGAACATGTGACCAAACCCAAAATATGCATTGATTTAACAACACCAGATCAACTTACAGTACATGTCTTGTTAGCTCCAGAGTCTTGACATATGCTGTGGAATTGCAATGCAACTGGGTCCTTTGTTTCATCAAAGACAAGCCAATTTCAGCTGGCTAAATGAGACGATTTTTTTCATTTGAGCTATTTAATCCACAATGACCTCTAAAGTTCCTGCCAAGCATACTATGGAATAGATCCAGCCATTTGTATTGTTTGCTTCCGAGTGTATTTCAGTGATAGTATAAGTGCATTTCAGTGGTAAAGAGCTCTTTGATCCCACGACATGTTGACAATAACTGAAGTCTCAATGCATTTAACTAGAAAAGAATGAATCACCCTCTATCTTACTAGGGTCAAAACAGGCCTGTGTATAAGTCCTTGTAAATTATCTTGAGTTGACCCATCGGTGGTAAATTTATAGTTTCACCAAACAGGATTTTAAACTTCTCTATCACATTGCCAAGCTGGTGTTTTTTTGTGAAAATTGGTTTTGGTCTGATGGTGTGCCTGTTAGTGTTGTTTTTCTTATATGTTTGGCAGAAAGAAAACTGAACGAATATCTTGTTTGGTCTTAGATGACCATGCTTGTTCTTTCTGTACAGGCTGATCCGGTAATAAAAGAACAACACTGCAGGGCAGGAAAGATTTTCTAGATGATGAAATATAGGGAAAATGGAATGGGTGGAAGATAAATACTTGACAAAAACTGTCGCAGTAAAAGTCTCAAACATTGAGAGTACCACAGTGAAGGAAAAAGAAAAATGTTTGGTATAGTATTACGTTTTTTTTATATTGTTAACAAGCATCGGCCAATACTGAAGCCATTTTTTAAAAACTCTTCATACAGTCTGCAATACCAACATGCATCCAAACAGTTAATTTCACCTCCAGAACTCACTCACACCACTGAAACACTTCATACACGTCTCAAAATAAGAACCAGAACACTTCAACAATTGTCACTCAGAAAACACTGTCACTCAGAAAACACTGCCCTGAAAAACACAAACAACAGGGAACATTACATCAATGATGAACTTTTATATTTGAAGTTTGAAGGATTTTTCATATAAATCCGTATTTAAAATATAGAATAAGAATAACACATTTTCACTTTATTGACTGTACTAAAGTATAATATGTAACAACAATGAATCAGAAATGCAGCAATTTGCTTTATTTTTGGCTGGACCGCAGCAACGCTGGGGGGGGGCCCAGCCCTATAAATGGGAAACTGTCGCTCACTGACTGAGTGCCAAAGTTCACTGAGTGATAAAGTTCCAATATTGATCCAATGTGAGCACAAACCCACTCTACTTTAGTACACTTTAAGAACAAATATTACTCAGACCGCTACTAATAATTGCAGATGTACGTTTAATAACCTGGAACTCACATTGCCACGACCACTGACTATCATTGTAACCGTTTGGCCACAATTTAGCACATTGACCGTACACGGTCCAGCCATGTACTAAGTTTTGACATAGTCTTGTTTCTATATCTTTACACATAGTAATTTACATGTGAAAAATCAAAGTTGATTTTTTTCCCCCTGAAATTCCAGGGCGGCAATAATAATTACAAAAAAACATCAACAAAATGACTCAGTACTATGAGGGTTTTAGTCTTCTGTCTCTTCTGCATTTGGCCACAAGTTCTCACCAACATCAAATTTTACTGTATATGAGCTGTGTTTGAAATTATTATTATTACATTTTATTGTAAAAAAAGATTTTCAAGATGGTTACTGCAGGAAAATTTGCCATCATTGTGTTTTGAAATTTTTTTAAAACTGTGTTAGCATTTGAAAAATGTGCTGCAGATATAAAGAGTTTTGCAGGTGGTGGAGTATGAATGAGAAAAGAGTTTGTGGATTTTGGAAAAAGTGATCATTGAATGCATTTTGTGTGAAAGCAATGAAAAATGATTGACAGTTTGCTCCACAGAGACTTCTGTTTCTCTGACTGTGTGAAGAGTTTTGACAATGTGACTTCAGTTTGGACCGATGCTTGTTAGCAATCGAAAAAAGTAAAACTATAAATACATGTGCACATCTGCACAACACAAGAATGAGGAAACTTTGAGGCAAAACATTTTTCATCTGATGTTTTAGATTTGAAGCTTCTGAAGGATTCCTGCTAACTCATGTTTTCCATTAGATAAGATTAGGCAGTAAAGATGCTTTTATGTGTAAACATAGAAAACACTGTGACCAGTGATGCTTCTGACGAGAGCTTTTATCCATTTATATAAAAAGCTCAACAAATAAAGAAAGTTTATATTTGTCTTGCCGATGATCTAAAAATAAATGACCTGGATGGGAATCTAAGAGTTCGAGGATGTGCGTGCGTGCGTGCACTAGCAGTGTGTTGTTCCTGGTATTTTGAACGCAGCCATTGCTATCAGCGGGGGAGATCTTGTTGCATGTCACTCACTGCGTTAGACACTCACGCTCTCCTAATCTGATCTCCTTGATGGGCCTGCATTAACCTGTCAAATACATTCATTAATCTTATGAATTAAGCATGGCAGCTGCACAAGAAGAGTAATGACACTGGTTGAGCTGGACCCAGAAAGGATGCTATTTATAAACTCTCTTGAAAATAGTTTATTTAAGTTTTTAAATAAGCAAGAAAAGGGTTCCGTTGTCTGTTAAAAGCTCTCAAAAACCTCCCGAAAGCCCTTCCGCTGCAGCATGTTTTGATTTTTGCTGTGTAGCAGGGATGTTCGCTCCGTCTGTAGTGTGGATGATAGTTTATTTGTCCTCGCAGCACAAAGCCAGTTCCTATCTCGTCTTTGTAAGCACATTGTGCCCTATTTTAAAGGGAAAACAGGATGGCAGCAGCTGCCATCTCTTTGGAGGATCGTGGCAAATGTTTTGTCTGTCAGGTTTGCAGAAAGAGAGACAGACTGACAAAGACACGTGTGGTCAGGAGGAGGAATGTATGAAGTATGAAATACTCAGATGTAAGATAAAAGTGCACATTTGCATCTGATCCTCACATACCTTCTCTCCACTGCAAAACCTTCACTTTATATTTCGTAATAGACAATGTGACAATAATATTTTGTTAAAACTATCGATTTGTACATTTTAACAGGGAAATGGCCCAATGGGACCACTAGTGAAGAGAAGACCAGTTCTTTTAAGTAACCCACTATATAAGCTAGTTTAGACCAGTGGTTCCCAACCTTTTCCCCTAAAGGACCCCTTTTCTATCATTGACTAAACGGATATTTCACATTATATTCAATGCATAACAATAACAGTACAGAGCAACTCATAAACTGTACAATTAACCCAAATAGTGAACACAATAACTGCAGGAAATTTGTGTAAAACGTGTAATTTTGAGCAAATAATTTCCTGTGGATATACTGCATCAGAGATTTTTCCTATTATTTTGTCTGTAATATGTAGTTTTTTAAATTTGTAACAATCATACATACTTAATACAGACAAATTCAGTGTTTTCTTCTCCCTGACCATTGTAGTATGAGCTCTTTGGTTGTTTTAACTTTTCTAATGCAGAGAGAGATGGCTCTGTGAATATAGCTTGTGTTCAGGTCTTCACTGTGCCCATATCTTGTGAGTTTATATCTTAAATATATAACAATTTAATTTAAATTCTTCGCAGAAATGAATGAAATGCTGAGATATAGGCCACCTGTACAGTATATTAAAAAAACTTGTATTAGACCCCTTAAATTAAGAAGGCCCTGTGACCCCCTGTGGAAGCTTTGACGACCCCTAGTGGGTTCGGGACCCCCAGGTTGGGAACTAGAGAATAAATCCAAGACGAAACTGACAGAAGGGTGGGACTCAGAGAAAAAGTCCCAATTACAAATTTGTCTGCTACTTCAGCACCATGGACAACACCATGGATTTATCAATAAACAGCACAGTTAGGCTACTGATATTTCAGAGCCATGGTCGGGGCCATAGATTCTAACTTACTGATATTTCAGAGCCATGGTCGGGGCCATAGATTCTAACTTACTGATATTTCAGAGCCATGGTCGGGGCCATAGATTCTAACTTACTGATATTTCAGAGCCATGGTCGGGGCCATAGATTCTAACTTACTGATATTTCAGAG
>JAOVVB010233066.1:0-10252 GCA_028570985.1 Heterobranchus longifilis
AAAAACCCAGTCTGCTGTGATTGGTCAGCGTTTCCGGGTCTTCTGCATCCGCGCTCTCTGGGTTTCTATAGCCGGGGGATGACCATAACGGCACTGTAGCAGCACTTTCTACATATATATATATATATATATATATTATAATTGTGACATCACAACCTCACAGAAGTTTTGATACTTTCACAGTATTTTTATTATTAAATATATTAATATGTATTTGTATAGCACCTAGACCTGCTTTATAATTTTTAAAAAAGACATGGAAATCTCACTTTTTTTTACAATATGGGACCTTTTAAAGGGACAGGACTAAAAAAAAACTGACCAATCACAGCAGGGCACATGTATTCTGTTAAATTCCAGTGATAACTCATGTACCCTTAAATTAATTAATTCATTAATTCATTAATGAAATCTTTATATTGAACATGTTAAAAATACAATTTAAAAAAGTCATAAACATAAAAATAAACAAAAGAAGTACCTTAAACAGAATATATTAATCAATCTATCTGTACAACAAACTCCATAAACCATAATTCAAGCAACACAAATTAAATCTGTTTGAAAAGGAGGAAAAGCAAAAGCTTAATCTTTCCTTAAAGTGTTACCAAATGTCATATAATGTCAAATTGAATTACTGGGATTTATTTCCTGTGGTACTTCAGTATCACATCAAGTGGAAGTAGGCAGACATGGTCATGTCAGTCACACTTCATGGATCTTAAATTAGTGCTGAGAAAATGTATAGGCTTTACCCCTCTATGGACCCTCTTTTTTTTTTTTTTTACAAGGAAGTTAATAATGAATGAACTTGTGAGTGAAACCAGAATGATCTACTTCTACCTCCTATTTATTCTTGCCTATTCCTGTTAGATGAATTCCTATTTTATTATCACTTCTTGAAAATGCATGCAGCCAATTGATTTATTCATGCCAATGAATCACGCTGAATTGAAGCTGACACTGAAAGAGTGCAGAACAGCTCTCCCATAAATCTACAGGAAAGGAGGTCATGAAGCCATAGTGAAAGTTCATCCAGGAAGGACACCTCGTGCTCCTCACACACTCTCATTGTTCATCCCTCGACTTTCATCCACTCGTTTTACTCCTTCTTCCCATTATTCATCCATATGCAGCATTTCCTTCTTTCTCCAGAGCATTTAATGTGTTTGCTAATTGCTGTCATGTATTTTAATAGATGACATAGAGACAGAGAGAGATACTGGACCCATGTGTCACATCGTGAGAATCACATCTCATTAGAGAAACAGAATATCTTTCATTAGGATTGACTACAATACGTGTCTTAACAGTGGCAGTCTATCATGTACATGAACATGTACTATTCTTAACTGTTCCACCGAGAAACAAATCTCTTGTATTTTTCAAAAGAGGATTTGTTTCCATTAAATCATATTTTTTTCATTAAAATGTGTCTCGTATCCACCATGTAGATCTTAATCTGAATACATTTACACATTATAATGTTGCGTTTTACTGCCTCCTCACTTTTTCTTATAGGGCTTTCATGAAGCTCTTGCAGCCGACGTGAATGCACGCGTATTTTGCTCTGCTGCCCAGAGTTCACCGTGCTGAACTTCTGTCGGTTGCCACTGGGCGGCAGGAACCACTTTTAGAAAAGCTTTGCTTTTTGGGGAAACAGGTGGGCGGTTGTCAGGGCAGTTGTCAGGGCAGTTGTCAGGGCGGTTGTCAGGCGGTTGTCAGGGCGGTTGCCGCGCGGCGGTCGTTTGGTTGCTGCTGCTGCACCTATAGGAGCCGCACAGCCGCCGGCCACAGCGCACTGCAGGACGGACGGACATGTTGGTCTGCCGCTTGAAATGCAGTTTCGGGACGTTTTGGAGGTGCACCGTCCACCAGCACCGGCCGCTCTCGCCTCAGCTCCCAGCACCAACACCACACCGGGCTGCACTTTGATTCTTTTTTTTTTTTTTGACTGGACCGCAGGACCAGACCTGTAAATGGGAAAGTCTGTCGCTGACTCGCTCACTGACTGACTGACTGACTGACTGAGAGATGAAGTTACACCATTGGTTGAATTGAAGTGATGACGTCAGCGTGTGTTGAAAAGCCTGTTGGCACAACTGTACCGTTGAGCACATGGAGCTGCACAGTCAGTCATAACAAGGGTCCTTTTGTTGCTGCATTTATCATATTTGCACGGCGGCCATGTTGCTCTGACAACATGCTCAGGGTGGGAATCTCCTGTAAACTAGTCAATCAGCGATGGTGAAGTCAAGGTCAAGGAAAACTTTATTATCCCAGAGGGGCAATTTGTCGTACAGCCAGCAGTACCACACACAACCATTAGACAAAACAATAAGTGATCCAAACATTGGACTTATGTACCCAATCTAAGTGTTAAAACTATAAAAATGTGGGCAGATAACTATGTAAAGATCTCCCAAATAATAATAATTTAAAAAAAACTGGATTCAAGGTTGAAGGAAAGACCACCAGAGCCGGCGTGTTTACTATTTGACATAGCGTTAGCTAAGTAGCTAACTTACTATGTAAAGTTGGGAATCAGTGCCTTACTTGTATTTTATCAGAGGAGATGACCAGCCTTTATTCGTGTGCTATATTAGTAATATGACAGCTGAACAAAGTGCTTTAATGTGTGCATTTCTCTGTGGGTTGAGTGTTTTGATATTTTCACAGTTTTTATATAGCACCTAGACCTGCTTTATAATAATAAAGACATGGAGATCTCTATTGGGACCTTTTAAGAGCAGTTCATGAGCAACATAGCCGGACTCTTCAAACCAGCTGGGTTTTACTGCAGCAACAGAAGCATGATTGTGCTGCTGTTTGTCAGCAGAATATAGGTGGAATGTTAAGTGTTTGGAGGGTTAATACACCGGCTTGCTGACACAGTGCAGTTTCTGACCTGTCGCACAAAGTGTTGATGTTGAGGATGTTTGAAGTCACCAGCAAGTGTCAGCTTTCTCATTCCTGTTGAAACCAGTAGGGGTTTTAGAAAACTGCTGACACTAGGGATAAGTAATAATAGTAATGATTACGTTTGGAGATCTATTAGTGATGTGGTTTGTTCTGGCAGTTCTCAATCCTCCTGGAGGTGTTGTGGGTCTAATCCATCGAAACATCTGCGATGGGAAGGCCCCATTTGACAACCCTGGTTATTCACATATTCCTGTAACATTTAGGTGGCGGGTGAATGATGCTGCCTTCTTGAAGGTCCAGTAGATTTATAGCAGCCTTGTGTACTGTGTAGTCACAAATTGTGGGGAATGTCATCAATCTTCTGTCATCTAAATTGAGCTTCAATATGATTTCTTACCTTGAATTAAGGTACACAGAATTGCAACATCAAATACTGTGTATTGGCGAATAAAAAAAAAACAAACATTCAGTCTTGAGGGCATGCTACCATTTATCATTCTTCATGCAAAACCATGTTCAGCAAAGTAACTTCAGGTGTCACACAGATATAGTGGTGTGAATTTGCCTAAAGCTCCTCTTCTGAGCAGCAGCAGTTTTGATCAAGCAACATCAGTACACAGATACTAAACCATTGCCCGTCCTCATAGTGCATGCAGTATTTCTCCACAGTTTTTCCTGAAACTAGGCGACACAAATGTTCTTGTAGTAAACACTGCAGTGTTTCCAGCTTTGAAGATCTAACTTCAAATGTTCAGCCTTTTGCAGAACATTCTCATTAAGGAAAAACAAAACTCTGAGCCTCTATTAGCCTCATTTTGTTTCATGATCTGCCAGCGACAGTTGTCATTTCAGCTAAAAAAAAATATCCACGGCTGTCAGCTAGAAAGACCCATTGTTTCATAAATGACTGTGAATATCGAGTGGTCAATCTGCCATCGTTATCACTGCAATGTATAGTATATAATATTGGTCCTATCACCTAATGAGTAAAATAACAGGAAACAATAAAATAACTTATTTAGTTATTTAGTTAACTTAGTTAAATAACTTATCTTCTAGATAATGTTACATTAAAGCTCCTATATTGTAAAAATGAGATTTCCATGCCTTTCTTGATTATAAATCGATGTGCCGTCAGGACTTCCATAGGTTTGTGATGTCACAACTATACCATGTATAGGTAGAAAGTTGTAGAGTGTGCGCTCCGTACACAAAGGCTAAAGTCCTCGCCGCAGCAGCCGCAGGTTTGACTCTCACCTGTGGCCCTTTGCTGCATGTCGTCCCCTCTGTCTCCCCCCTTTCCTGTCAATCTTCAGCTGTTCTATCAGTAAAGGGAAAAAAAGTGCTGTTACAGTCATTCCCCGGCTGCAATGACAGTGCAGTGACGCTGAGACCCCAGATGCAGAAGACCCAGAAACACTGACCAATCAGAGCAGACTCTGCTTTTTCGGGGTCTTAAAGACACAAACTGGGTGTTTGAGAGGGTGAATACATGAGAATCCATCAGTTATCAGTCATTGTGTGTTGAGCCAAGCCTACTGAAATTAGTACCCTGTTAATCCATAATACTCAGATGAGAGGAGGGACCGATGTTTTGGATTGTAGCCTAACTTGGTTTGTTAGGATAATCACATATTATCAAAAACCCACCAGAAACATATTTTACCTGCCCAATTAAATAAGAAGTAACCCAACTGGGTGGAAAATTTGGCAACGCTGAGTGTTAGAAACCAAAAACTACGGGACTGGGGCTTAGTGAACAGTCAATTGCATTCAACAGCAGATATTTTCCCATGCACCTTTCAAGATTTTTCACATAAATCCACTCAGTCTCTTTGTTTCAATCCCCATACCCATCACACACTAACACACCTTTACACAGGCAGGCAGCGGTGTGTATTCCCCTGCCAGCTAAGAGCAGTTTCAGGTTTTATTGACAGGCAGATTGATTAGCAAGCAGCCGCTCTGCCTCGATCCATCTATCAAAACGTGAGAGAAATCGAGACACAAAGTAGGGAGGGGATACTAACGAGTGACAGAGCAGGAGAGTGTTACCAGAACTGGCCTACTCCATCACTCATCATCAAGAATGACAGAGAGAGAGAGTGTGAGGGAGAGGGGTTTAGGGGTAGAAAAATTGGGGATGGAGAGAACTACCAAAAATGATATAGTCCATCTATCATAACTAAGTGATGCTGGTCATTAGAGAAGTGGAGAAAGCGAGGTGGACGTCGAGGTAGTAACTAATGAGGAATTTATTTTCCTCTTCACAGGAGTACTCAGGAGCTAGGACTCTGTACGTAGAAGTCCTTTTCATTCTTCACAAAGCTCTTGAATGGACTTGAAACTTGAAGTTGAAATGATTAGCACATTAGCAAATAATCTCACCTTCTTATGGGAAGTGACTGATATTAGACACCATGCTGTGTCTGCACTAAATAAAGTTTATGATGATCTGAATGCTCCAGTCATCTCCTTGCTTTATTGATATTATTGTCAACATAATGTGTGTTGGATGATATTAGTAGCAGGTTTTTTTGTAGCTGGATGTTCTAACGTCTACTTGTTTCTATCCACCTGCCAGAATGTACTGCAGGTTAAATTATTCCTAATACAAATTATAAGAATCAAAAGCTAGTATGTGATTGTAGGTGTAATGAGGAAGCTGGACGTGGCTTTGAAAGAAGCTTGTACTTAACATTAGCACCACCAAGATGGAGAAAAATCTTGTACTTGTGGTCCAAGTTCACTTGGATAAAATAATAACTTCATAATAATAACTTAATAGGCCTCCGTTGAGTTACATGAATATAAGTTTAATACAACACATATCTGATATCAGAGAAGAGTCTGGCACATCTTCCATGGACAGTTCATACCAAAAGCTTCAAGTACAATTGAACACTCTCGTTTTTATACAGTGTGTTCCACATCATACACGTACATGTAAACATAATGACTGAATGCTAGAAACAGGAGAGGAACATCTTATCATGACCTCGAGACTACAGGAGCCACCGAGCTGCAATCAGACAATGACAGAATACAGCAGAGGCCAAACAGCTTCATGGATAACAAAACTAAGGTCATGATGACACATCCATAACTAGCATTTCATATTTTAATACCAAGATAATTATTTTCTCTAGCAACCATCAAGATGGTCTGACAGTGACAAACCATGTGTGTTTTGGATATTTTCTGAAAAGACTAGAAGATTCTAAAATAAAACACACAAGATTTCTGAGCATTTATACATCTGACAGCCACAGTCATATAGACCGCAATTGCAATTACTGTATGTTTTTTTTGTTGTTTGTTTTAGATCAGAGCTGCAACACAGTCAATAAAGCCTCATTTGATTGCACAACACACAAAACAATAACTGTTCTGAACACTGAAAAAGACATTCAGTGTTGGAATTATCATTATGGATTTATTTTTACAAAGTATCCAAAAAGACAACAGCTAGCTTGGCCAAAATAAAAAGTAAGAGATATTTAGTACGACATCATCAACCTGAAGCCTACACTATAGTTTAGTGTAGTTGTATTAAGTACTGTAAAGCAAATTGGTCCATTTGGACGGGAGACGTGCAGCAGAAGTAAATAAATCAATGTAAACATTGGAAATTGACACGGGACATCGATCCTGCTCTGTGCTCTGTGATATTGTGTTTATTTCCCATAGTTTCCAGTAACTTCATCAAACCAATGCATTATTGATGTGCTTATTAACAGAACAATAAAACGACATACTGTATGATGGCATTGACACAGCGCTATGGAGATACTGTAGGTCTGGCAATGCGAGGAAAGAAAAGGCGAGACTAAATGGGCTTTAACACCGCCAAGCAGTAACTCGCCGCCTCCAGTCATTCAGCGAGGGGACAGAGGGAAGCAGTTTCAACCGTGGCGGTATGAAGCAGTTGCCGCCCACATGAACGCACACACTGGGCGGCAGGAGCCACTTTTTTAAAACGTTTTGCTTTTATGGGAAATGCTCTTGAAGAGGTGGGTGTCACGGTGGTTGCCACGCGATGGTGTGAAAACAGCTTAATGATGGTCTGGCAGAGTGTTGCGGCGCCTGTAGGGGTGCTAGAATGCTGGTGGGCCTACTGTTAAAATAGTATTAATTTCTGTGTGTGTGTGTGTGTGTGTGTTTAACCCTGATGAAAACACGTGTGGTGGATACACATTTTTGATTATTTAAGATAAGATAAGCCAGGACATTTTACATTACAATCAAACTACAGTTAACATTCAGTAACACACGCACCCACACGAGTCTGCAAGAAGACAAACAGATACTGCACATTCTCAACTAGCCATAATGTTAAATATTGCACAGATTCCCCACCAGATATTGCACATTTCTAACTAAACCATAATGTTAAATATTGCGAATTTACAAACTGAATCATAATGTTAAATATTGCACATTTACAAACTAAATCATAATGTTAAATATTGCACATTTACTAACTGAATCATAATGTTAAATATTGCACATTTACAAACTGAATCATAATGTTAAATATTGCACATTTACAAACTGAATCATAATGTTAAAAATTGCACATTTACGAACTGAATCATAATGTTAAATATTGCACATTCGCCAACTGAATCATAATGTTAAATATTGCACAGATTCCCTACCAGATATTGCACATTTCTAACTAAACTATAATATTAAATATTGCACATTTACAAACTGAATCATAATGTCAAATATTGCACAGATGCCCTGCACCAGGTTATTGCACATTTCTCAAGTAACGACTGAATATTAAATATTGCACAGATGCCCTAAACCCTAACACACACACACACACACACACACACTTTTCAGTAGTTTGATTGAAAGTGGAACAAAAGAGAATGTATACCTGTTGAACCTACACTTTGGTAGCCTGCACCTTCTCCCCGATGGCAACAGCTCATACTCTCACTTTTGGACATTCTGTGTTCTTCCTAGTGTGCTTCCTCCCTTGTTCGTTATGTAAGGTATCTCCACGTGGCCCTGATCCAAGGACAAGCTCCTCATATAGTCCACCCTGCTGAGCAGGATATGGGCTGTCAACTGACCTCCATTAAATAAGTGCATAACCCCAGAATGAAGACGAGGGGAAGGATGGATCACTACTCAAACTCTTCCAAAAACTGCTCAGGCAGAAAGCCCCTGTCCATTAAGGTAACACCACTAAACAGCATCCTTCCACAACTACTATGTCACCCTACTAAAAGCAGATCATAGAAATCTCTGGACTACATCATCTTACTTATTACCACTATACTCCTAATTAGTCCCAGCCACAGTAGAAAAAAATAATGTCTCAGAGTTGTTAGGGCCAAGAAAAGCTTTTTGCCAAATATAATGCCTCCTTAGCTGCTCTATGCAAAGTTCACAAATGTAAACCAAGACCAAATGGAGAGAATAAAAAGCAGCAGAACACAAAGGGGATTTACCATTGAATTCTTATTCTATGTGTACGGTTGCCACTGTGCTTTGACCAGCTGGGGTGTTATCCTAAATATATATTTCCATGTAAAGAGGAGAGTGTCACACTGAAATGTATCATTCAATAAGTTTACTATTATAAAATTGTCACCCTCACAATGAATGTTTTTTTGTCTCTGTAGTTAATTTCCTCATTCATGACAGCTGTACGGGGTCAGTTTTATATAACTTCTCCATTTAAATTCTATTATTCTGCATAATTAAGGGCATGGCCACTTTGAGTGACATGTGGGTGTTTCATTCGGCTCGCCTCATCTCCATCCACGCTCCACCTCTTTCTTAGTCCATTTTTGGATTAGCCAGAAGTTAGGTGGCATCAGACACTGCCAAGATGCCGATGGCCCGGAGCCACCCACATTAAGCTTCATTTTGGCTCTGCAGTAACCTATGGGTGACCAGGCCCCCAGGAAGTCCACCGACCGTTGAAGCCAGTTTGACATAGTGGTCAAACGGTGGTATTACAACTACGGCAGCCATCACGTGATGCCATTGAGCCCAAAAAGACTTTTTCCCACAATACAAAGACTTACATGGCAAAAGAGATGTCTTTACAGTTTTTTCTGGCATCACAAACCCTGTAAAATGACTCGTTTCACTACCAGGATTAGATCCATTCTGTTTGATAACATTTGGAAAGTCTAGAAGAGCCGACAGTGCGGAAGTCTGGTGGAAGCAGTGCCCTTCATCCAGGGATTTTTAGAGAGCTTTTTTGACTTCATGTGCCACTGAGCAGCTTTCATATGAACAGAGCTCCACCTCGATCGCTGTATCCAGGTTTTATTATACATCCATGTGGATGACGTCACAGAAACTACGTCCATATTTTGTACGGACTATGCTTCATTCCCAACCAATGCTGACCAAATGACATCACTTGATCATCAGACTTCACACAGCTCCCTGTGGAGCCACAAACAGCCTCATACAACTGAACCGAATGGAACTACACTTGTGAAAAGAACCAAAAATGATGCCTCACAACTACTGTGATCTAAGGAGACCGGTGATTATTTGTCTGTGCCAGCTGGAGCTAATGGAGGCAAGTGTGAGGCTATTTAACTGATGTGAAAGTGAGCAGTTAACTCAAATAACAGTGCTGCACTGTGAGTATATTTGTGTAGTCGACGGGTTTGCAGTGTCAGCATTGATTGTTGCAGTTCATTAGCAATCATAATCACAACAGGCAGCATGCAGGTAATACACACACACACACACACACACAAAGAGGAAGATTTGCATCTGTGCACACGTACACTGAACACCAAAAACAAGCCAAGAACTGCTCCAATGGGAGAAGTGTGAAATATGATTAAGAGGATGAAGGCTGACAGAAGAGAAAGGAGTACGTAGTACGTGGAGCTGATTTGTGTCGGTGTGTGTCGGTGTGTGTCGGTGTGCAGGCTGCATGTTTGTGTGTCTGTGGACAAAATAACGTCATTTAAAAATCACAATAGTGATAGGTAGCCTACTCTGTTAATTCTAATAAATATAGTGGATGAAATGTCATCATGTGAGGGTAAGAATCAGGGAATGTAAACTCCAGGAGAACAGCAGGGAGAGTGAAAACACAGGGGAAGCATATTTGATCATTTATCAGAATCACCATTTATAACATGTATAATACGTGTTTTACATGTTACACATCAGTGTGTTTTCATGCCAGATTCACGGAAAAAAGAGACCAGATGGCGAAATGATCGCTCCAGATCGCGAGCTGCTCGTGGACATCCGTGCCGCGGTGTGTGCCATGTGAACGGTACAACGACTTAACATGGCCACCGAAGTGAAGCGGGCAGAGCTTCTCGGT
>JAOVVB010233067.1:0-10252 GCA_028570985.1 Heterobranchus longifilis
GGGGGGGGGGGGGATGAATACAAGCAACACAAACCACACAGACACACACCAATATGCACATGTGTACACGCGTGCACGCGCATGCACACACACAGGAATATCAACCTTGGAGCACAATGGGACTCAGCATGAACAGAAGGGGAACACGGAGGAACACAAGGGAAGCAGAAGTACCCGAGTTTAAGACCACACAAGCTCACACTGTACTGTTCACTGTACACTGGCCTCTACTAACGGAGGCACTAGATGAATTAATAATAATATCAAATAAAATATTGCAAACTGAAGCCTGATGTGATATGAAATAGACAATTACATTTCATTTTGTCAGTGAGGACATTTAGCGACAGACACTTTGACCTACAGTGCAACAGTAGAATTAGGATTTAATTCCTTTCATACACATGTAAAAGACAACAGAATCCCATAATGGATGCATTACAATCATCATAATGGGGGAAACATGACTGCCGTGTTCACTGTCACGGATCAATTAAACAGAGGCCCGGCAATGTGATACGTGCATTAGAAAGCCCTTGCTAGTTTTTATCTAGGTAGTTCTGTCCTGCATCTCATTCAAAACAAAGGCTGTGTTCCAAATCGCACATTTTTTCTTTTTACTTTTAGTACATACTGCAGCAGCCCTTACAAAGTACATACTACATTGGCATATTACATTGCGCCTTGAACTTTGACCCTCTTGCTCATATATGCTGCGCAAAGGATTGTGGGTCAGAATAGCCAGAAAAGCACACTGGCTTGCACACTGCAAAATCCAACCGGATGTAGCCTAGTAGGACATTCATTCTTCCTTCATTCATTTGACATGATATGTATTAGGACAGACTAAATCTTTTTCTGGCATACTAAATAGTATGGAAATATGCATATTGGAACGCACAGAGTGACTCAACGTCAGATTTGGCCAAAATACAACTGTAAACTAAAGTTTTTAAATTTCTGTACAGACCAGAGACGTACAACGACCAGAACAGAAAACACTGGTGTGTATTGTGTTGGATCATTTTGGCCCCAACAACTGGCAAACATTTTGGCAGTGATCCAACAAGAGACGTCAGTACTTCATGCAACTGCCCATGGTTAATGGAGGCTACTCTCTATGATGATGCTTTCAAGGTCATCCCAAATATGTGGTGTGTGTGGTGGCCACACCATTAATATCTCTTGACCTGGATGTCCTTTAAACCATTTCTGGACAATTCTACAAAGATGTTAAAGCAAGACTATGTAGGTTTTGAATGACGAAATGCCACATTACTCCTCTTATGATCTCTATAAACAGATATCTGCACATGAATGCAGAATCTGGAGGCAACGGGGACAAGATTTTGGTATCGGAAGCGTTCTAGTTTTGTAGTCCGAGTAGTATTGACCAGTTATGTGTGAGCGGGCTTTGGTTGCAGGTAAACAGTCCGTGTGGAGAGCAAAAGAGGTGGAATGCATTAGCCGAGATTGCTCCTCATGCAATTAAATACACGCAGAGGTTTTGCTGCTACAACATTACTTTGTCTGGTATGACCAGTAGCTTATTGTAGTTTAATGGTTCTAAATAACCTAAAACCTCATTTGGCCTTTCTGTACTGCAGTTTCTTGTTACTTATCAGCGACATATACTCCAATACATATATCAGCATATATCATATGTCTGCAAAAAGGTTAATATTGGCCAATTTATCAGTCTGGCTCCAATGAAGGTATTTAAGTAGCAAAGCCCCTGAGCACTCACTACAACGAAACCTGCGGCAAAACATCTGTTGGCATCCATACGAGAGGATTTGTTTAAAAATCACTCATACATCTCAGTGAAATGATATTAATTAAGAAACGTGTCTTAGTAGTTCTCAAATAACTAAGCCTCTACTATACTCTTGATAAGTAAAATGCACCATCATCTGGTTCTTCTTCAGGCCTCCTGCTACACGTAATGATGCACTGCTTTCTTTGGAAACACAACACAGTGTTTTCTCCTGCAACTCTGCTTGTTATTCCACCTGCAGATACCACACACCCAAAATAAGAACCTGAGTTGTAAGTCTGAAGGAATGAAATCTAACATTTGAAGCATCAGTGCTAAATCTCCACACAGAGTTAGCTTGACTATCCGCCTACGCTGTCACAGTGGCTAAACCCGGAGCCTGGTATTAAAGTCAAATGTCCCTGCAGTTGAGGAAGAAAGGCTTTCAGGTGCAGAGGAGGTAAACAAGAAACCAAAATCACTCTCACACTCTTATCAATGCAGTGTACCTACGTACAATGGAGAAACCTATTTAATCAGTAGTGAAATTGAGACAACATGACTTATCTACAGAGGAGCTCTTACAGTCTCTTCTGTTATGAAACCATCATTAGCGCTTTGTGCGCTTAGCCGAGGTCCCTGTAAAGACGGAGAAAGGCAGCGGAGAAAATGAGAAATCCTCAATTTGCTGATAAGCAGCCGAGTTAGAAATACTCACTAAACAAGCTAAATATAATTGCTTCAACAGCAGCGAGGGAACGTGACTGCAGTCTCTCTTAACCTCGGCTTTGTTAGTAATTGAGGCCAAAATGTGAAGCTGCAACTTTGTATACGTATGTATCTAAATTACTTGAGTCGTGTGACAGACATCGGAAGACAACTTCAGGTATTAAAAGGGCCAATTTGCTGATTTTCAACCTGAATCCTTTTATTCTAATGTAACAGCAGAAATCTCTCCTACTCTCTCCAATCTCCACTTAGCATCAACATATATGCTCATACCAGTACAACTGTATTAAACAAATGTCAGCCATCGAGTATTTTGGTGCTACTCAACAATCGAACAATGAATGCTCTGTGTAGAAATGGAGATGGAGAGTGGGCGAGTGAGAAAGAGAAACTAATCTGAAACTGAAATTAAACTTACTCACTTACTGAATTAGAAACTGCAGCAAATAAAACTCTCAGCGGCACTCAGATAGAAACTGTGCTCAGATAAAGGCAGGCCAACTACCACAGCTTTAGATACTGGTGAGATCTCTTTCACTGCATAATGCTGATCCTGGCTAATTACAAGACACAGCCCATTTAAGAAGCACTTAAGCCTGTCTTTTTAGCAAAACTTTCCCAAAACACCAATTTTAGTTTAAACAGATACATGTGAAGCTTAATAAAAACAATCTGGATTTATCACATGAGGTGCAGAGCTCCAGACGGCAACAGGCCTTTTTCTGACTCGCTATTGTGAGAAGAGCACAGGTGTTAAATAACAAGGGCTGTGTGCCACATCGTGTCGCTCGCGATAATACCGGTATAAATTTTCCCCACGATAAAAAAAAAAAAAGTGTCTTATGATATCAGCGATATAGTGACGTGATGGCAAGTTGATGCATTTGCATAGTGCGCAGCCTTGTCACCTGTGCAGAGTAGAAAGATAACAATCAGCCGCTGACGAGGATTTAGTGCCGAAAAGGGGGAGCTACCTGGCTGCAATAGGTCAGACCTCCAACAAACCACGATATTTTTGCAAAATGTGCAAGAAAACAGTTACAGCTAAAGGTAGAAACACCAAATCACCGATAACACATTGTTCAGTATTTTTTTTTTACCGTTATGAATATCATTACCGCAAATTACCTGGAAATATAGTGATATTATTTTAAGGCCAGTAAACCATGTCAGTGTGACAGACGCACAATGTCAAGACCCTGAAACTGAAGCAGCTAAACGGAATTAATTCAACTGTTTTACTATTTACATCTGTGCTTTTCCTTTTGTAGCATGTGGAAGTGGCTTCCATAGTTCCACAATCTCAGAGGGCAACAATGCTGCTAATAACCCCACATGTAGGTCAAGATTCTGAAAACACATCCAGGTGTTGTCTGAGACTATTCCTGTTGCACTAGGGTTGAGTGACAGGGCAAAATATATAATATAATGAATTATATATATGGCAAAGGCATAAAAAGTACTTATTTGTTTATTTAAATCAGCCCAAATTTCAATCTGATGTAAATTCAGCTTATTGCCCAACCCTACACAAAATGAATTCTACCTTAGCATTAATAAATTAATTTACTTGTATTACAGGAGGTACTGTTTTTTAACCAGACATTCAGTTTGTAGTTTTTGATTTTTCATCAGCTTTGGTAAATTAATTGGTTTTGAGGCACCATTAAAAAACAAGCCACCAATTTCCATTTGCATACAACAAATATAACAGCCTACTTGAAAGCTACATGAACATCAATTATATTTGCCCATCTTGTGTCTATATTTGTTGCTCTCTCCACAGAGAATCTTAAACATATGTTGAGCTCCGCCAAGATTTAACCATGAAACCATATCTGAGAGTTATGGAGTGGCACGCATTCACATGCACACGCACATGCACACGCACACGCTGGGAGCAGCAGAGGGGAGATTCTCCCAACGTATATCCCTTTGACTTTGTGGCTCATTACAACATTCTGTATAAATGCTGTGCAGAAGAGCCTTGTGCAAAAACACGGCAGTTCATTTTGTAGGGCTGGTTTTTCAATTTTCAGACTACGCAGGCAGGTGTTTAATGGGGGGGAGTGTGTGTGTGTGTATGTGCCTGCGTGGGAAGGCGGAGCAATCTTACCCACCCTCCACTTTTCTCTGGCAGACAAAATGATGGAAGAAACCTGGAATGGCGCTCAGGACAGGGAGGGATACTACGCATTTTAGTAGAAAGCAAAAGAGTAAACAAGGCGTTACTAACACAGAAAGCTGACAATTTGGATCTTCTGCATTTTGTAGCCGCGGCTTCTCCGCAGCACACAAAACTGGGGTTGTATTTGTGGCTCGGTTAATGAAGATGCAAATCACATACTACGGTGACGTCCTGGGTTTAAAACTAGCGTGGGACCTTTGTTGTCACTCTCGCTCCCTTCCCTGCCTCTCTTGACTGTCAGCTATCAAATAAAGCAAATGAGGAACATGAGGCCAAAACAATAATCTGGATAAACAAACAAACAGATAAATAATTAAAAACACTATTGAAATAAAAAAGAGGGGGGGACACAAAATGGTGTTGGATTGTCCCTGCAGGAACACTCGATGAAAACAACAAATAAAATCCGAATACCAAGGAAGTGAAAGATTGCGGAATGTCAAATGGGAATGATAAACGAAAACACACATTTACTGCCTCAACAACCCTTGATACAGTTTCTCTGGCGCAACATCCCATGACAGAAACACACACACACATATGCACAGGCACACACTATGATAGACGCAGTGAGGAGGCTATGTCTCACCGGTGGCATGTTCACAGCAATTACAGACAAAGCTGAAGGAGGCAAGCAAAGAAGTAATGCTCCTGAGAACTCGTGAGTTACCATGGAAACATCGGCTTCTGAATGAATTTGCTGGAAAAGGAGAGCGCAAGAGATAGAGTCCAAATTGTAGCACCAACTACTCAAACCCCCTCTCTCCATCCCCTGAACTGCCAGGAGAAAGCAGAGACTGCAATTCCCAGCACGCCAAACCACCGTTACTGATGCTCGCAGCCACTACACACACACACGCACACACACACACACACACACACACACACACACACACACACGTACGTATGTCTGTTTGGTGGACAGCTTTATCTAAAATGCCACACAACAGCAGCACGAGCAAATACATTTCCAACATTGATAACTATGCAAGAAGGAAACCCTATTTTCTGCTGTGCTGTAACACAGCCTATGCAATGAAGAAGACACATTCGCACTATCCTGTTTGAGCCACAGCACTGCGCATTCCAATCCTCAACAGCATTTTACCACCGAGAATGATTTTTCTTCACCGGACCAAAATGCTGCCGCACTAACACTGTGCTAAAATGCAAAATTCAACTGTGCAATTTCATTAAAACCTGTGATTTGTTATCGCTGCAACCAAAATCCGCTCAGTTGCAGCAGCAGCAGCAGCATAATGAGCCATCACTTACTCGTCATATTTAATGTGGTAAATGACGTCCTCTTCTCTCTCTGTAGCTGCTGTAGAGTCTGTCTGAGAGGTGGAGGCTCCATTGCTCTCAGAGCTTAACACAACATTATTCCTGTTACTGTCTGTGGTTTGGCCCAGGCCGTGGGCCTGTCCCTGCTCGGCCTCCAGCTTTCCATTAGTCCTTTTTGGGGGCCGGCCCACCTTGCCCTTGGTGGGCGTTATCTGTCCTTTGGGAGCGCGTGTCACATTTTCGAGGCAGGCCTCAAACCAGGCGCCGATGCTGACGTCTCTGCAGTCCACCAGCTCGTTAATCTGAGGAGACACAAAGACAAAAATAACACCTGGTCTCTTTTGATCCCATCTTTCAGTTGTTCAAAGAAACATATCATGTTTAAGCCCGTTTGCAACACGTCACGTACTTTAAATGAAAGCATTACACAGACTGGAGTATCAGATTTTTTAACCTCCGCCAAAGGAGGTTGTGTTTTCGGTTCGGTCTGTTTGTTTTTCAGCGGGATTACGGAAAAACTTAAGGGCCCAATTTTCATGAAACTGTTGGAAGGTTGTAGCATGTACCGAGGAAGAAACCGTTTTTGGAGTGGAGCCAAATCACAGGGCGGATACAAGAATTATTTTTCACTTTTGTTAACAAGGCATGGCCTTGGCGGAGGTCTGCGCTCTCAACGTGTCCTTCGAAATGTTTTTCCTACCCTGAGTAGCCAATTCTTACAGTTGCCAATGCAGTATGAAAATCAGCTTTCAGACTCAAATAGGAAATCCTTCACAGGCAAGACTGTGTCACCAACTACATATTGATAACGGGTGTATTTGTATCTCAAACAAGTCTGTGAAAATTAATTTGTTAGAGTACTGACATGAACTATTACCAACAGCAGCCTGGAACTTAAAGGGAAATATAACCTGGACCCCATTTCCCCAATGTTTCTGTGTCTTAGTGACAAATGGGGACAACAATTTTTGAAATTGGTCCAGTATTGAGCGAGAGCAGCCAGCAGCCGTGAAACAGGCTGCAATGTAACTCATTAAAACACTGGAGTAATTACCATTAATTTAACATTCAACGACCTAGTGAGATTCATGATGTTCTTCAAATGTGTGCGTGCACAAATGTTTGAGATGCATTCCTGAAATAAATTTCATCCGTGGCACTGTTTGTGTGTGTGTGTGTGTGTGTGTGTGTGTTAGCACATAAAATATGAGTCTGTAGTGAATGCTTAATGCCTGTAAAAAGCATGTGACCTTGATATCCAGTGAAGTTGCACAATTTACAACTTGTCTACTTAGTTAGAGTATTGATCTTCCCCGCATGCTGGATTGGATTTTTGGCATCAAAAAGAGTCCAGTCCCACACATATATATTTATCAGACATGTGGGTCAGCCAGCTGGCAAAGCTCAGTAGGATACAGTAGACTCACCAATGTATGGGTTTGACTGCAGTCTATTTATAATCTGTAAGTTGGTTAGTGACAGGGTAGTAAAGACCTGTTCCTTATGTGCCGCCCTGGAAGGGTTTGCCACATGCTTGTGTGTGTGTCATTAGTCCTAATAAATTAAATGAAATAAATTAAAGGCATTCAGGGTTTCTGACCTAAAGACAGAGCAGTTAATAGTGAGAATGGACGGATTTATTTGGTTAGAATACTATAATAATATACTATATCTAAGCAGTCTGAGGTGCTACAGCATAAGACAGTGGGGAAAGGAATGGAGGACTGCTTAGTATGGCTGGGCGATTCATCAATGATAATTTATCGTGTTTCAATGGAATCGTGATGAAATCATATATTGAGATATTGTGATACACAATTACGTCATCGAAATTTATAATAACAAGCACATACTAACTTAATTTTCTTCATCTAATTACTCTGTATTCGTGTGCATGCATGTAAAGAGTCAGTGTTTAACTGGAAAAAAATGTATTAATTATTCCTCTATAATTTCACTTGTAACTGTTATGTTCAATTTGCACTAAAGTTCTTAATTGAATGAGAAAATACTTTTTATTTGTCAAGTATTTAATTCACACAGGAGTATTCAGAAATAGGCTTTACCGTGTGGTTATTTCATGTAGACTATTTATTTATTAAATTACCAGAGAACATGTTACTGTGATATGAAATGACCTGTACCGGCATAGAAGATGTTAGCTGTATCACCCAGCCATACTGCTTAGTAAAAAAGGAAGAAAAAAAAAAAAAAGAAATCACCACATGCACAAGGGAAAATAAAAGCATGGTCTTGTTGGTCCTTTGGCTAATTTATGTTCAAAATAGAACTACTGCAAACTGCTGTGTCGTATTAAATTCAGATCTATGAAGGCATATTAATATATAAAACCTAGTATGCAAACACATGCACCCTCGTGCATTAAATTAAGCAAAATTATGCCAGTAACAAATCATTTTTTCAACATCTAATACAGAAGTTATGTGGACTTTGTTCGAAGATTTCAACAGCAGTGAAGCATGAGATACATAAAAGTGCCCAGCCCAAGAAGCTCTGGCAGTGACTTGGCTTGTCGGGCATTAAATGCTCTGTAATTTAGCCGAGAGTCAGACCGAGGGTTGCAAAGGGTCAGAGAAGTTCCAAGGGAATTTAAGCTTGGGAATATTTGCACGATTTCCATTTAAAAAGTGTAAATACTGAACTTATTTTTTTGGGAGGGGATTACACATAAAAAGCAATACTAGGTCTTATGTCATGTTTTGGTTAAAAGTACGTCCATTGAATTGAATTGTAACCATGCACTGCATTCAGCAGCACTCTTCCATCACATGTACAGATAATCTGCCAGTATCCCATTAAATAGGAATTCATTAAAATGACAGCCCTCTGCATGCACAGAGCATTCTCGATCACATGTGCAGCCCTCACTACTGCACTGTCTTTCATGTAAGTTTTGATTGCTGGAGTGAATATATATATATATATTTTTTTTTAATGATATTTCAGTTAACCAGCAGATAGTAGCCTAAAGCAAAGTGCACAGTTAATAACTTGTTAACATCTTCTGCTAGTTCTGGTCTGTAGCTTGATTGAGCATGCTAATTGAAGAGTTTTAATCTATTCCATTGATTTTTTATTGTAAAGTATTTATTTTATAAATTAGTTTTAAACCCAAACTTTGCACACAGCGCAGATTGTTGGCTTGAATTTTCAAAGTTCATTCTACCGGTTGAGCTAGAGGCTGCCCCAGACACTGTATGTATTTGACAAATTAATGGATTTATTTGGCAAATTAATGGATTATGTCTGTTTTTAACATGATAAAAGGTTAGTTTCTGTCGACATATGGCATGATAAATACAGCTTGATCAGATAACCCGATATTTCAATTTTATTCCTGTTATTTCCTGTTAATTCTCATGGAAAACTACCACCTTGTATATTCGCAGAATTTTGCATTTATGCTAAACCTTACAAATACTTCCCAAACAATTACACTCTCATCCTCACCTTGTACACACCAATCCCCGGGTCGACTAGTGTGTTTCTGCTGGATGTGGGGGGCTGGGTGTCCCGTGCCGGACTGGAGGACTTGAACCCATTTTTGGTACTGGCTGAGTTACTGGTAGCGCTGGTGTCTGGCTTGGTTTCATTAACAGTGCTGGTAGTGACGCTGCTGCTGTCATTGTCTATATTGGTGGAGGTTTCCATAGCAGCGGGGGACGTGGGAGCTGGGGAGTTGTGGCTTTCCGACCTGGATTCAGGGGGCGGGGCTGAACTACAGGCCACACCGGAGGAGTCCTTGGCGGCGGGGCTGTCCGGAGGGTCGGTCTGTGAGCGAATCAGCAGCTGGACGATGTCATTGAGTCCCACGTTATAGTCAAACAGTGTCTGGCCATCTTCCATCTAAAAAGATAAAAATACAAAAAAAAAAACCCCAATGACATGTATGATACACGCAGCTTTACAGAAGCCATAATTGTATGAAACACACGGTTATTTTCATTACTCATTAGTCTTCAAATGGCTTGTTTTTTTTCTAGTCATAAACCCCAAAGGTTTTCAGTTGACTTGGATATTTTAAAAGCAATCACATACATCATCAAAACTGCCTTTTGTAATATATATGTCACTCTTTTCTTTTTGTCATGTTATTTCACCAATAAAGGCTTTTTAAATTTTTATATATGTATATATATATATATATATATATATATATTTTATTTTTATTTTTTATTTATTATTATTATTATTTTTTAATTTTTAATTTTTTAATTTTTTAATTTATTTTATTATTTCTTTTTTTTTAAGGCTATTAAATACTTAAAATATTT
>JAOVVB010233068.1:0-10251 GCA_028570985.1 Heterobranchus longifilis
CCGTATTCAGAAACTGTGACTTTAAATGAGCCGTCAGGACTTCTGTGCAGTTGTGATGTCACAACTATACCATATATATACTGTAGGTACAAAGTGATGCTACAGTGCCCCTAGGGTCATTCACCGGCTGCAATGATGGTGCAGAGATGCCGAGAGCGCAGATGTGGAAGACCTGGAAACACTGACCAATCAGAGCAGACTGGGCTTTTTTGGGAGGGGGGGCGCTTAAAGAGACAGGCGCTAAAACGGAGCGTTTCAGACAGGATGAATACAGGTATATTCAGACAGACAGTATGAGAAAAAGAATGTGTTTTTTGAACATTAAAGCATGTAAAAATGTTCTAGTAGAAACTTGTCTTCAGTAAAGCTATGAAACAAAGGCAGAGCAGGTGAGTGGACGAACCTGTAGAAAAGGAAGTGCACCGGTATGGTGCTGAGGTGCCACACGGCGTGAGCATCCAGGACCCAGAGCATCGGAGGGAAGTCCAGCAGCTCCAGCAGGGCCAGACCGTGAAGCAGCAGCACCACCAGGCCGCACTTCCACCAGTATGGCAGGGTCCGCCGGTTCTGCCAGCACCAACACAGCCACCACAGGAGGTTCACCATGCCTTCAAAAACAGAACAAAGATAAGAAATACAAAGCACCAGAGAGGAGCAATCTTAAGACAACAGTACATCAGTTGTCGGAAATTTAGTGGTGAACTGATATTCTGTACGTTGGTGTAACTGCAGACTGAATAAAATTTGATAATCAGTAATGAGAAAGTACTGTTAAGTATAGATATTGTAAAATAAAATCATAATAATAAAAATAAAAGTACAAAGCAGCTACAGAAAAGTACTCAAAATAAACTATTAATGCTTGTACATCCCTTAAAAAACCCTGAATAAATGCCAGTTTGTTTACATAATGCCACTGTTGTTTTGTTGGGAATAAAATACAAAAATTAATTATTTTCTGTATACTAAATGCTATGTATTGCATCAAACACTGCAGTGCTCCTTAATACAGCAGCAATAAGAGCAGAAACCAGGAGAATCACATGTATTTGGGCCATATGCAAAAATGAGAAAATGGCTCAATTTGGTGCAAAACAGTAAAAACCACAATTTTGAAGCCAGGCGTCTAGATTGAAAGCCTGATATAATAGAATGCATGACTTTATGATGTAATGGCCATGGGATCAAAAATGTGGTTTTAATGGGGACATTTTTGTCCTTAAGGCTCTGAGTGTATTTGGATACACAGTTTATTACAGAGAGACTTATTATAGGAGCTGTGGTTGAACTTCAAAAAGTAAAAAAAAAAAAAATATCACAGCCGTAAAATTAAAAACCACAATGGTTAAAAATAAGCTATTATGACCAACCAAATATGAGCTTTAATGTGACGTTTGAGTATTAGCTGTACCGATGGTGGCGTTAGCAGCCATGTTGTAGCCGTAGTCAAAACTGACAAAGGTCAAGTAGGACACATGCGAGGTGAAGGCCAAGATGAGCAGGACTCCCACCATGCTGGACACCCCAGGTCGCCTCAGACCCAACGTTCTGACCAAGAGAGCGTAAACAGAAATAACAGATTAACAGGAAGCGTTAGAACAGATACACTTCTCCATTAACCATAATATAAGAGTCCCAGAAGATGTTTTTGTCTTCAAACTTCTTGACACCATCAGTGACAGACATTGAAGTAAATATTCACAAATTGTTATCGTGAATACTGAGACATGAGACAGAAATGTTAACCAGAGTTGAGTGTGACTTTAGTTCTCCTGTGACCATATTTCCAAGGACAGGTAGTTTTAGAGCTTACCTGACACAGCACAGGTAAATCGAGTAAAGAATGACAGCTGTTGCACAGAAATAGTCCATTTTCTGGAAGAGAATGTCACATAGAGACAACAACACATTTACTAACAACAGAAATCAACATCAAGAGACAAAGAGCATGCCTGTTGTATGTTCCTGAAAATAAACGGCACACATCCGGAGGGTTTGTCAGTAATGACATTAGGATGTTACATCTTATCTCAGCATGCGGTCTGTCCATTCAAAAGATATTTTAGCAGTTCTCCACTCTGTATACGAGAAAGCTGCATCAAGTGGTATCTTTTTTAAATTAACAGTGAATCAACTGACTGCCTGTAATGTGAAAAGGTGGCTTTTAGCCGTGCTCAGCTCATTGTTTTGGTTCGCTGGTGTGCACATTGAGTCCCAACGGCTCTCACCGGCCCTCCATATAAACAGCGATCAGCTGCTTCCAGTCAGAGCTGACTGAGCTGATATTATTCTCAGGAGTGAGTGGACCACACTGCAGCTGAAAGGTGAGATTATTCATTTCATCAGTCAGGTGGAGAGAAAGAAATCTCTGAAAGGATGCTCTGTTTGCAACTTTGGAACATAAAAACTTGATAATCCGATTATTATTTTTGCTATGACTTTTTTTCCCAGTGTTCCTACATACATTACGAAATGAAATTCAAGGACTTTCAAGTACTTTTTCAAGCACTATTTTTTAATTTTCAAGGACTTTGCTCGCAAGAATTTGCTGGATTTAATTCACACTTCCCTGGCATATTTAGTTTTCTGTAACAAGTTCATCAAGGCGAGGACGAAAGGAGAGAGACGGTGATGCATTATCATTTAAAAAAAGAAAAAGCTGAGAGATTTCTGACTCTGAGCATTTTAATGAACTCAGACGAATACATATGTTTAAAATAAACAAACAAGGGTTAGGACAAACATAAAAAAGAGATATGTGACAACAAATTAAAAATGTTTAAATATAATGCGGTAAATAAATATAAAACTTGATTATAATCTATTCTATAATATTATGTATGAAACTTCCAGAACTTTTTGTCTTTGTTTTTGTTTATTTATGTTTTTGCTACTGTTTTGTTTGATATAAGAATGTAATGTAAAAAAGGAAGGCATCATAAGCTACAGCTTTTCGGTCTTTTTCCTGTTTCTGTTTTTTTTTCTATTACATGTAATGCCTCTTGTGGAAATTGTTAAAGAGGACTGAAATAAATTATTACTATTAATTATAATGACTTCATGAGCAAAACTATGGTCAAAATATAAGACAGTTTTATGTGGTTCGTTTGAATTTCAAGGACTTTTTAAGTACTTTGTTAAAAATTGGTTATTGCCAAGGTATTCCAGTACCTGATTACTTTTCCTCAAAATTCAAGCACATCAAGGACTTTCAAGCACCTTGTATGAACTCTGTTTAAGTATCTATGCAGTCAACAAGCATTACCTCAGTGAGATATGTGTCCCGGGTGTGAAACACTGTAGACCAGAACCAGGCATTAAGAGATACCTAAAGAAACACACACAGGCTCTTGTTAAATATAGTATACAAGGTACATTTTGTCATTAGTGTAAAGACATAGTAGTGTATTTGTTTGTGTTCTTTCGTTGTCTCTGTCTCACCAGAGAGAAGGCGTTGATGGTGTGGTACATGGGGCTCTGGCGTGGCACAGTGCTCCGGTAGCGCAGCAGCATGAGAAGGCAAGCCAGACCGTTCAGCAGCGAGGCCAGGGCAGAAGCCGGCTCCTCAAAACACAGGAAGCGCGCAAATGGCCACTGTGAGAAATAAAATACATCTCTCATCATTTCACATTTCACTCAAATCGGTGACAGGGTTCAAAATTCCATACTTTTCCCAACTCAAATTTCCAGAATTCTTCATAGATGACACAGAAAAAGATTTTTGCCTTTGCATATGGCTTATAATTGCCACCTCGCCCATGTTGGAGATGTCGAACGATTTCACACAAAGCTTTCTTTTTCCATTTGGAAACCTTCCAACCAGGCTTGCATTTACCCATCGTGGCCATTTAGTCCATTTATTATCCCTTATAATATTTTATTGTTGTTTCCCCCAACCATATTTTTTAGTCTCTTTCATAAAAAAGAACCCAAAATGAGTAGAAAAAAGGTAAATAATTACTTTCAAAGCGTCTGTGCAGCTTTGTTTATTCACTGTGTCCATGGAAACGACGATAAACAGCCATAAAGGTTTGGTCTCCTTACGCAGAACATACAATCTGTTTACTTTTCTGATAACATCACTGCATAACTCATAAATGTTCAGACAAGATTAATATTTGATTATTTGTGGTGCTATGTATAAATGCAATTCAACGATATTGCCACATTTTCTTTCAAACTCATTTGGTCGCGGATGTCTGGATTTTGGACTGAATTTTATATTTTAGAAAACAGAATGGGGTAACAGTCTGGAAGCACAAATGTTTTTCCATACTCTTTTCTTTTTTTCCATACTTATCCAGACCTGGAAAAATACTAAAGATAAAACCAACACTGGAGCCCTTAAGAGAGTTTTGTTATAATATAATCTACTGATTTAAGTGAACAGAATAAGAAGCTATTATGGAGGACAGAACCCAGCGTCCAATGCAGAATAACTTAGGATAAGGTTTTGTGACGAAGCTCCATGCGATGCACACATATACTGGCCTCTGTAAGAATCACAAACCTTGCCGTGGAACTGTGGGACTCTGTACCCTTCTGCCTGGTAAAGGCCCACCGTGGTCCACATGCATTGATATCGACAGTCATCACGACATGTCCAACCTGAAACACCGAGACAAAGAGAGACGAGGACGGTCAAACAGGTATGAATAATCAACAATAAATTACATTTGAAAAATGTTTTAATTAACTCTTCAATAATACAATGACAGTACTGCTGTTGGTCAAACAAAACAAGACATTTGAAGCCTTTGGGCTCTGGGAAATTGTGATGGGCTATTTTCATTTTCATTACTGATTAATCAATATTTTATTTTCTAAGTTTAATATGATATAAAACAAAACAGAAAGCAGAAAATCTCCGTATTTGAAAGGCTGGAAACAGCATTAAAAATTACTTTGATTGATAGATTATCAAATAATTAGTGATTCTTTTTCTGTCAATCGACTAATCGATGCAGCCCTATTTTTCCAGTATTTTCTGACATTTTACAGATCAAATATTTAGTCGAGAAAATAAAATAATGGTTAGTGGCAGTACTAAAAATGTGCCGCTGGAGAGAAGGAGGCACTACTTCTCAGTTTCTCTTTTCTGGTTGGATTACACTGTATCAATTGCTTCCTCTTTTCAAAATGCTGTAGTGTGTTTTTAAATCTCATACTGACACACGATACAATTGTTAATGATGGACCGAGGGTGGAGTTACAATAGGCCTTTTGTGACACCTTGCACAGCCAGAAAAACTGGCTCTCAACGTTTAAGGCTGTTTCAGTCAATGAAACAGTATCGCGTTTCATAAAAGATGAGAAAATAAGTCACACTGCAGCCATGACACACAGAGAGCCGCTACAGGAATGAGTAAACACATTGTGAATGTTAGCGGGTAGCAAAGACAGTCAATTGATTAATTTAGCAGGATATTATTATCGCTAAGTACAGTGGGTATACTGATGAGAAATCTACAGAGTGCTAAGTTAGCAAGCTAAGTTAGCTTAACTTACCTAACGTTACTAACAACAACAACAACAACAACTCACCTGTCAGCGCCATGTACTGCGGCTGGGCAGACTGAAAGCCCCGTAGCCGAGCTCCGGTGCAGTTGGTCCGGACACATTGCTTCACACAGTCTCGGTAAACCGGCTCCTTGTCGCCTTGAGAAGACTGCACAGTTGTCACCGACATCAGGAGCAGGACTACAGCGGCCACAGCGGGGAGTCTGACAGATGTGCAGCGGGGTAACGTTACCGCTGAGGCCATGGTGGCGGTGGGTCTCGGCCCGTCAGGACTCACCAAGGCACGGCGGGACGACAGCGGCATCGATGGCTTCCACAGCCGATGGTCCACATTACCACACCGCCATCCCTGGTTAATGGTGACAAACCGGGTCTGAAATGTTTTACAGTTACAGGACAGTATGTCCACTGTTCCCCCGGTCCTCTGGTCCAGGGTCAAGTTTCACACTCACACATCGCTTCCGGCCACTATTTCCAAAATAAAACATTCACTGTTGGTTTGTGTCCGCTTTTGTTTTCACTAAGTTGTAAAACACCGAGTTATAGCTATAGTATCATCTATGTTCGGTCTAATATTTCCACTTAGCTTCGAGAAATAATTCTATTTTTTTTATACTGCTTATTTGCTAGATTCAGTGCCGTTATTATAAAGCAACATATTGGTAGCTTTTATTTTGAAAGCAAAATGTTTTGTTATAGTTGGTAGTACGTCCTGTTTTGATGTCAACGTCACTAAGTCACGTGATTCATTGATCTTATTGATTTTGAACGTGTATGCCTATAAATATATTGATTTTATGGTAATGCGATATAATATACATTTTAGTTTATTACAGTATGTAGGCTTTTGATACTCTTGAGAAACTGATGATTATAATATTAATAAATAGTACATGGACAATGATAATAATCACCATAATCATATTAACATTATTTGCAAAATGCAAATAATAAACAATATGGTATATAATAATAATAATAATAATAATAATAATAATAATAATAATAATAATAATAATAATAATAATAATAATAATGAATGAATGAAGCACAGTCTAATTAAAAATGTATGTAATTTAAGAGTTCGCCTAATATGTAGAAGGGCTACAACCCCTTGAAAACCCTGTGTGATAAACATGCTGATATATAATTGGTATAGGACTTGTGTCCAATACAGTGTAACATTAACAGATGTCCCTGTGGAAAATATCTCTTGCTTTGCATATATTGTTTCAGTTAACACACATCATCAGTCACTTTCCACAGCCTGTCATCATCAGTGTTAGGCAAATCAAGTGGTTCAAAGCAGAAATACATTTACACAGGCAATTGCTTCCTTTATTTTAACCCATGCAATTCCAATACAAAGAGCAAAGTTACAATTAGCTTCTTGCAGCAAAGGCTGCATGTTGTCCCCTCTCTCTCACCCCTTTCCTGTCAATCTTCAGTTGTGCTACCAATAAAGGCAAAATGCAAAAAGAAAAATCATCTTTAAAAAAAGGCTTTGTGATGTCTTTCTCCATTCAGACCTGAATATATTACACCATGGCATCTGTTAGGTTTCCCTCTGCAACAGTTTTTAAAGATTTATTTCTCATCTGTTTGTGAACCTCAGATATCAAACTGTTGGTCAGTTTCTATGGCACTAGATTAATATGCATGCAGCTACAATAAACATGATGATATATGCAGTATTACGTTCTCACACTGCACGCTCTACATAGCAGGGCAAATGTTTATTAGTAAGAATTGCAAAGACAAAACATGAGGTTAATTTCTGCTTCCAACAGTTTAGCCAGTCCAGTTTTCCCAGATTGTTTAAATGCAGGATGAGTGAAAGTGTGTTTCCCACTAAAGTGATGCCCATCACTGGAATCACCACAAGACAATGAATGGCAAACTCATCCATGTTTAGAAAGTTGAACACAACAAAAGTAATTATTGGAGGAAGATAGGAATTAAAGGTAATAACAAGGTTGGTGATGATGATCTGCAGAGCCTTCTTCTTCTGGGGGTGGACGTCTTTTCCTCCAGGGTTCGATCTCTTCAGGGTCCAGAGGATGGAGAAGTCACAGAATCCAATAACAGGGAGAGTCAAAGCAAAAAACAACATTGTGCTGAAGTCAATCCAAAATACAGCACTTCTAATAGCAAAATAAAGTCCATAAACGGCCGTGACAATCCAAACACCAACAGCCATCAGGACCCTGGGAGTCAAACTCTTTCTGGCCCGATATGTAACCGGATGAATCACAGCCAGGTAACAGTCCAGACAGATGCAGGTGAGAAACAGAGGCCTCCCACACAAACTGAATGAAAACCAGAAGCCAAGAAATGCTTCATACACAGAGTTGTGCCCGTATGGTAGGTTATACAACTCTGGTAGAAGAAAGAACAAATAAAGCCCATCCATGACAGTGAGATTTGCCATGAAGACATCATTGGGGGTGAATGTGGTTCCTTTTCTTCCTTTCTGAATCATGTCCAAAAGTACGGCAACAGCTCCAGGAAATCCAAAAACAAAGGAAATTATAGCGATACATACCCAGAAGTAAACACCCCCCTTTTGGTCTTCACAATTCAGATCAGCTGTTGCATTAGAGTAGTCAGTGATGTTACTTAACAGAGCCATTTAGATTTGGGGTGGTATTGTTGCTAAAAGATGCACGATGACTCTCTTGGTAATCAATTGAAAACACCTACAGCCACTGAACACAGTCAGCCGACCTCTCACTATAAATAAAAGGACAATATGACCAGCTGTGTTTGAGAGACTTCTCTTGATTTGAATATTGTAGGTGCGGCAATAAAAAAGTTGACAAGCCACACCATCATCATCTGTCACATATGTCAACAGGCATCAATTTCCCTCCCAGATTTAAATGTGTTTTACTGTAAAATCAGGAAGGACAAATAATTAATGTAGGAGAAGGAGGTTATGCTTTAACAATGAGATTCTCAGAGGAGTGCTAAACCCAAAATCCAACCAGCATGTTCCAAAAAAAGGTGAAAAGGTTAAAGTCAAGGAGGACAAGATACTCACATTTTACTTGTTTATTTGACATCACACATATATTACAGCATGTAATCTGAAAGGTTTCCCTCTGCAACTGTTTTTTAAAAACATATTTCTCATCTGTTTGTGAACCTCAGATATCAAACTGTTGGTCAATCTCTATGGCTCTAGACTAATATGCTCCATGCAGCTCCAATAAACATGATGGTATATGCAGTATTATCCAAACGGAAATGCACCATCAGGAGAGGCAAACCAGGCAAATGCTTGGGCCCCTCCAAAACAAAAATTGGGAAAAGGGCCCCCTGATGGCCACTCATATTGACACATTTTACAAACTATAAACCCCCTTAAACATCCCATAAAGTCACTATACAGTGCACAGCCGCTGCCCTAAGAAAACCATAAGTGGGGCCCCTTCTTGCTACTTTGTTGTTCAAATACTCAGATGTGCTTGTGTGCATGGTGGTATGTATTATTTTTTAATAATTAATTATGTCATTTGATCAAGCACAATTGAATGATTGCATTTTTTGACTGAATTGCATTTTTTGTGGGGGCGTGAGGGGGTCCTTGATGGGCTTCTTTGTTTGGGGCCCCTCCAGAGTCTAGGATCGCCACTGCAGAAATGTAATATACAACATATGTCCCCTATATCAAGAGTGATGTAGCCATATGTGTTAACTGTATGGCAATATATTATTATCACATATGTACATCCTCTGGATATATGAAGATATAAGTTTATAATTCAAATTACCTAGCCATAGTAAAATTTGTACATGTACATATATTATAAATCTATATGGTATTATATGTTGCAACCATATATGGTAATGCTATACATTTAACTGATATATGCAAGTATATGAAAACAACATATATACAAAATGTATGTAAGTTTTCTTGTTAATTTTTAACATACATGTCAATCTTTTACCATTTACATATATCATATCAACATGTATTGACAGTATACAGTTTGTGTAATTTATATCCTACATCAATACATGTACAGTCAATGTATGAAATGGTTCCAATTTCTAATATGTTTCATATATGCCTTATACATATATGTACATATATGGCAATACATGTATTATACATACATAAGCATACATATTTGTATGGGATAGACATATATAGCAAAATATGAAATTGTTCCCATTTCTAATAGATTTCATATATAGTTCATACATATATGTACATATATGACAATAAATGTATTATAAACACATAAGCATACATATTTGTACGGGATATACATGTCAAAATTTGAAAATTGTTCCAATTTCTAATTGGTTGTATGGGATAGGCATATATGTTTTTACATATAGGCCTATTTCATTTATGGAAATTCAATAATGTAATACATTTCCATACAGGTACGTTCTCACACTGCACGCTCTACATAGCTGGGAAATATATATTAGTAAAAACTGAAAAGACATGAGGTTAATTTTTGCTTCCAACAGTCCAGTTTTCCCAGATTGTTTAAATGCAGGATGAGTGAAAGTGTGTTTCCTACTAAAGTGAGGCTCATCACTGGAATCACCACAAGACAACGAAGGGTAGACTCATCCATGTTTAGAAACTGGGACACCAACAAAGTAATTATTGGAGGAAGATAAGTAGTAGAGGTAATAACAAGGTTGGTGATGATGATCTGCAGAGCCTTCTTCTTCTGGGGGTGGACGTCTTTTCCTCCAGGGTTC
>JAOVVB010233069.1:0-10251 GCA_028570985.1 Heterobranchus longifilis
AAAAAAAATATATATATATATATATTTATATGTGTATATATATATATATATATATATATATATATATATATATATACACGAGAGAGAGAGAGAGCGAGAGAGAGAGAGAAGTAGTTTAGATGATGCAGGGCTTTAGATTGCAGGGTAATTCACTTTCTCTCTGATAGGTGCATTAGAGGGAGTGGAGGCCAAACGACATTCTCTTCAAACTAATTGTTCAAATATATCATTGTCTCTTTACAACAAGAGAGAGAGAGAGGCAGGAGAAATTAAATTAAATCAATAAATAGCTACAAGAAATCACGCTCACGGAACAACATTAAGAAATTATATATGGACAAAGATGATGATGATGATGATGATGAGGAAGAAATTCTGGTCATGAGAGGTGTACCCTAAGTGGATTTAGAAAAAAAGTGTGTATTTATGTGATCTGAATGTAAGCAGAATATATAAATACTTTCATGAATAATTTAGGGTTTTTTCACTTAATTTGTGTTCTATAAATTTCAACACTGAATCTCTCTCTCTCTCTCTCTCTCTCTCTCTCTGTCTGTATATACAGTTATGTGTAAAAGTTAGAGCCCCCTCTTTAAATTCTTGAATTGTTTGTGCAAAAACAATAAAAATCATCTGATCATAGCGAATAGTTTAGTATTAGGGAACCTCAGACGAACAACTTTTTTCACCGTGCCATTTCACTGCGTCATAGTTCATGCGTGTTCTGTTCATGCAATTGCGAGCTACAAAGCTAACTAGCTTCTAATACAAGGCTGAACCTAAATGTCAGTCGCAAGCTCTGCCAGTCACGGTTAGTTAGTTCCACCAGGATCGGAAGGAGCAAAATAACTGGATAAATAAAGAAACAAATCAGAATCTGTTGATAATAAAAGCTGTTTGTGAAACTGTTGTATAAAAGCGATATCACACTCGAGGTCGTCCATTTGTACTGAATATCAGCACAGCTGTAATATCTTCACTACTTGGACTGCGCCCTTGAGCCTATGACCACATCACAGCCATGCTGATATTTAGTACAACATCATGACCTGGTCTGATATCTCTTGCTGATAGAAAATATCATTTTTGGACAAAATATATGGTAGGAATTTTTCTGACATAGACAAACTAAAGTGTTTAGTGATGACTGGCACAAATTAACAGGTATAACTCATAGAGTTCTTACCGAACCATATGGATACACTTAAAAAAAACTCCATCTGCTTATACTGAGTTGCCTTTTCCTTGTAATTTAAACAGTAAAGCCCAATGTTGAGTGCAAAATAACTCAATGAGGGACAAAAATAATGAAAACTACAAAGAAAAAGAGAGGAAAAGAAAGAGAAAGGATTAGCAACTGACGATTTAATAATTTCATAGTTAGATTTCTCAAAATAATTTATTCCAAAAGTGACAATTATACAAATCTAGACTGTTAGTGTTCATTCAGGTTTCTTTCAGGTACATCCATTCATCCATCTAGGAACCTCTGTAGTCGAACTAGGGACTGTGGAGGCCAGCGGTGACCATTGTATTAGTTTCAAAACCGTAGTAGGACCTCCGGGCAACACTCACACAATACGGGAAATTTAGAAACACCAATTAGCCTAATCTGCATGTCTTTGGACTGTGGGAGGAAACCTGAGTACCCGGAGGGAACCCACCAAGCACAGAGAGAACATGCAAACTCCATGCACACACAGACCCCTAGGAGTTAAACTGGACCCTGGAGATGGAAGGCGACAGTGCTAACCACTACACCACCTAGCCACCTCCCTTCACTTAGTCGGCTTTAAAATTCACAGACTTTGTAGAAACCCCATACTCGCTTATAATAGTTCGTCCATTTAATGTCGCATATAGTTTTTGATAATTTATGGGGTAAATATGGTTTGTCTTAGATAGTCAGCTAATTAGTTAGCAAGTTAGTTTCTGTTAATTTAAGTCACATGTACAGTATGTAGCACCTCGGTCCTGGAGGAACGCCGTTTTGTTTTACTGTGTACTGAACTACAGTATATATGGTTGAAATGAAAATAAAAGCCTACTTGACTTCTCGACTTGACTTGACTTTACATAATACTGATAAAATGCTTCATATTTTCCACATATTAGTAATGGTGTGAATTTTTAGGATTTGTTTGTATTAAGTTAAAGGTTATTGTTAAAAGTCACGTTAAAAGTAATCAACATCTTCAAATCAGACTCTACATGTGTTACGCAGAGCAGGTGATCCTCTGTTTATTGTAAGATCGTCACTGAAGTCACTGCAGCATTATTTTGCTGGAGTCGGTTTTGTTGAAGATGTTGATTATTGAGGATTAAACAGCAGTTCAGGAAAACAGAAATGTCACTTCCAGTCAGAAGGGGTTGTTTTATTTTATTTTTAACTTCATCAAAGTTTACATTGGCAGCTGAATTTGATTATCTGTGTGCTTTGTTTTTTAGTTCGTCATTTCATTGCTTGCATCGATGCCCGATATTCTATAACTTAAAATCATTACAGTGCTCTAGCTTAAGGCTAGATAAAGACCAGAACACAAATCAGATGGTGTTTACTGTTTGGGTTCTGGTGGATTGCTCGAAACTGGACATGATTAAATAAAGAAACCATTACGTTATTATCAGAGCGTGAGAGAGCGAGGTACATAATAAATGTAAAGGTAAAAAGTTCAGCCTTTCTTTAAACATGAGATTTCAGTAAGAATTTCATCAGTCAGAGGACGTATACACTATATTTCACTTTCTATACTTGTTTGTTTTTCCACACCATATGCACAGCTGGTGAAAGTTTCTCTTCCTTCTTACTAAACAAAAAGAAAGTTTTACAGCTTCTAATTAGCTACATTTTTAATTGAGCTCTCTACAGTATAAAATTTGAATTATAAGTGTAAATAAGAACTTCCACTACTTTTAAAACACGGTTTTAAAGTAAATTTAAGTTTAAATTTAAATCTGAGTCCGAAACCACGCCCCCACTTTCTTCCCATATTGCTGCCAACTGTTACAAAGTGTTTAATTTCTCCTACACAATATCAGTTCTCTTTGTTTGTCTCATTAAAGTTTATCATATTGTACTTTTTAATCCATAATTAATTTCATTCATAATTCCATTTCAGTGCATGAAATACTTTGCCCCACCTTCCAGAGCAGCAATAAGCACCATCCAGCTGCTTGATTTTTGTTTCTATTACATCATACACGCATGCAGCTTTTCTTGTTCCCATAATAATAACAATAGTAATAAATTGATTGTAATCATTGTTGCCATAGAATTGACATTCAATCAAAATAAGCACATTATTGCCTATGCATGATGAACGTCATTCCGTCATTTTTTCCATTATTACCATTAAATAAATGCATTGATAAATAAATAAATAAAAAATAAATATATAAAATAAATGAAAACTCACATAAACTCACAAAATTACATAAAGGCTACATAAACTTTTTCCTCTTTTTCTTCTCCTCCTCCTCTTCTTCTTCTTATTATCAATAATAATAATAGTAATAATAAATAAATAAATAAATAAATGAATCATCACATTATTACAATTCATTGTTAATGAATTGTCGCCATAGGAACAATATTGTACTAGAATTAGCAACATCATTCTCTCACCAGCCTTTTGTTTGTTTTTCTCTCCCGTTTTTACATTATTAAGACAATGTAAAGGAAGAAATTAATTAATAGACAAATAAACAAATAAATAAGCAAGCAAGTGTTGTATGTTACCAAGAAACTGGAGGGGAAAAATAGAGATTCCTTCTATGAGGGTTACAGAAACATTTTCTTATTAAAAGTAAATAATGCTTAGTGGTTAGCACTGTCGCCTTGCACCTCCAGGGCCCGGGTTTGATTCCCGGACAGGCTTGATTCCCGTCTCTGTGTGCATAAATTGTGCATGTTCTCCCCATGGGTTTCCTCCGGCTACTCTAGTTTCCTCCCACAGTCCAAAGACATGCCAAAGATTAGGCTAATTGATGTTCCCACACTGCTCATAATGTGTGATTAAGCATGTGAGTATGTAATGTAATACTACGCAATGGATTGGCACCCACTTCTTCCTCGTACCCTAAGTTTCCTGGGATAGGATCCAGGCCCCTGTGACCCTGAATACGGGATCAAATGGCAAAGATGGTGAGTGAGAGTGAATTGTTGCCATAGTTGAACAACATATTAGAAAGAGCACATTAATACATGAAAAATGTCATTCATTTTAAATGATGTATAAATGAATAAATAAATAAATAAATAAATAAATAAATAAAAATAGTAAAAAATGGTTACATTAATAATAGAAATTTAATAAAACCATTTCCTCACCAGGCTCTTTTTTCTCATTTTTACATTATTAAGACAATGTAAATAAATAAATAACTAAATAAGCCAGCAAACAAACACAGCTTGTCATATTACCAAGAAATTGGAGGGGAAAAAACCTTTTGTTTCTCCTGTAAAGGTTAAAATAACACATTTACTGTACGTTTACATTTAGGCATTTGGGAGATGCTCTTATCCAGAGCGACTTACACTGGGTTACTAGGTTACTAACTAAGTACAGTACCAGTCAACCTGTAAGGGATCACCCTTAGAGGGCGATGGGCGCCCGGAATCTGGACATGTGTGTTTTGTGTAGTTTTTTGTTTGTAGACTCAGCTTCCCAGAATGCACCTCGGTCAGGTGATGAGAGCGCTCACCTGAACCGAGGTAGCTCATTAGATCCTTTATAAATAGCTGTTTCTGTTCTGGGAAACTGGGTCGAGTATTGGTTATGTTAAGTGGGCATTTGTATTGTAGGCATTTTGTTTGTGGAGTCATTTAAGTTAAGTTTACATTTGTATTGATTAAGTATGTATTGTTAGATTGTCTCCTTGTCTGTGAGTCTTTTTGTCTGCTTGTCCCCCTTGTTTAGTTACTGTTGCTGTCTGTGTGTTTCCATGTAAGTGTGTCTCCAAGTTGGCTAGTCTCTAGTGTGTTTGGCTGCTAGTAGGCTTAGCCTCTAGTACGGTTAGCATTTAGCCTGGTTAGCCTCTTGTATGTTTAGCCGTTTGTCCCCTTGTGTGATTAGTCTCTAGTATGTTTAGTTCTTAGTCTGTTTAACTACTAACTGGTGAACTACTAACCTGCTTAGATCGTAGTCTGTTTAGTTTCCTAGTCTGTCTTGTCTGTTTAGCAACTAACCTGAATAAATACTAACATGCATAGCTCATAGTCTGTTTAGTCCCCCCATCTGTTTAGTTTGTTTAGTTAATTTAGTCTTGTTTGTTTTGTGTCCTAGTATGTTTAGTCTGTTTAGTTTCCTGATATGTCTAGTCCTCTTGTCTGCTTTAATATTATTTTGAGTGTTCTGTTTGTAAAATGCTCCAGCATAAAGCCAACTTTCTTTGTTCAAGTTTGTTTTGTCTTGTTTTATTTCATTATTAAAAGACTTGTAAGCCCTTTACCTCTGCATCTATGCCTCAACACCTCAAGCAAACACCACCATAAAACATGACACAAACACTGTTGGGAAGGTTTTTTTTTTCTTTTTGCCAGGGAGGGGGGGTTCATGTTCTTATTATAAATAAATGTATAAAGAAATAAATTTAAATTTAAGCACCATATTACTATAATTCAGTGTTAATGAATAGTTTCCATAGGAACAATAATGTGCAGTTAAATGCTGGATTGTGAGCATAATTTGCTCCAGAAGCATGCTTGTAGATCAAAACACTCATATATATATAAAGTGAATTTCCCAGTAGGAAATAAACTCTGATGATTCATTCCACAATCAAAACATATTTATATAAAAATAATTAATACAAAATCTAAAGTAAAAATAAAACTAATTTAAACTGCACTTCACCTTTGAAAAGAATCCTGACAGGGAAGTGTTTCCGTTAGTGTGTGTGTGTGTTTGTGCATGCCTGTATGTGTGAAGTTAACATAAGACGAGAGGAGGAGGGAGGTGGCCACTGTGTAGGATGACTTTCACACACACACACACACTAACAGTACTGACTGGCAAGCAAGGATGTTGACTATATGAGTGATGCACAGGAGCATGGAAGAGGATTACCCATGATCCTGTAGCGCGCTAGAGAGGAGAAGCATTGGCAGACAAAGAGCATGCATACTATTCGTATATCAAAACCTGGCTCGGTTATTAAGTAAAAATTTATTTTAAATTTTTTTATAAATTGATTAAGCAGACCAAGTAACTTACAATCCACTGCATTAGAATAAGCACATACATTTACTATAAAAGGCTTTTTTTCTTAAAATAGATGTGAGCACGAGCACCTTCATACGTATATTGTCGCTATCCTCGGAGTTGCTTCTCAACATCTTCTGACCAATCAGAAAGTAGAGTTGCTCTTCACTGAGTTATAATTCTTTCTGTGATGACTTTCAGTAAACTTGGCCTAACTGTGCACTCTGAACCTGTTCTCGTCCTGAGCATCGGTTCCTCACACTAGCACTCAGCTGCTGCGTAAACTGGAGCGACTTTTGGAGAAATTGGGTCTGGTGTCATCGTGATGTTATCACAGTTAGGCTCTTAGATGTGTCCCATGATAATCTTCTGTTTTTTTCTGTCATTTGTCTGACAATCCAAAAACTCATCCTTTGCATCGGTTCCCACAGTAGAACCAACATAATAGCATCACCTCCAGCCGTCCATTTTCTCTGAGCCATGATGAGACTCGGCCACTCGTCTTGGAGATATTTTCTTTATCCTTCTCACGTACACCGTGCTTTTAGTTGAATAACGTCATGTCTGTGTTTGTGTACGAATCCTATTAGAGCATTCGAGACAAAACCAGAGCGCAAACTTCCAAAAGCCCATTATGTTATAGTGTCAATTCGCATAATATCGCCTGAGCACGTAGCATCACTGTAATGGACTCAGCCATCCCATTTGTGTGTGGGAGAGAGGGTGTGTGTCTGTGTGTCTGTGTGTGTGTGTGTGATTTTCTCTTCTTATATTACTTTTTACCTGAGTGCTCACGGTAGCATGATGAGACTCAGCCACTCAGCTGCTTCAAGAAACTGTAGAACTTTTGGAGAGATTGGATCTGGTGCCATCATGACGTTATCACAGTTACTCTCTTAGATGTTTTGCGTGATAGCCTCTTGGGGGTTTTTTTTCTGTAATTTGTCTGACAATCAAAAATGTTTCAAGCTAGTTTTATGCTATACGAATTGAAATAAGACATAAGACATCATAACGCGAACTCACAGGACAGGTATAATCAGGCTATGAGTGATGACAGTACTGTGCATATGAAAAGTGTTTATAGCGCTTCACTTCCACGTTTTGTAATGTTACAGGCTTATTTAAAAAAAAATAGATTAAATTCATTATACAATCATAAGGATCATGGTCCACAGTGTAATGGATTGTTTGACCTAATTAATGAAATCCCAGAGTCTAAATCTGCGTGCAAACTGTTAATAGTTGACGTTGAATTAGCAGTTACTGAACTGAGTGTTTTTGACTGAACTGAGTGCTTTTTACTGAACGCGGAGTGTTTTTTGTAGCTACCAGTTGGGTTAGTAGCCCCCTGTGAAGTAGAGTAAGGAAGCGTTGTCAGGAAGATTCTACAGCAATAGGAGTGAAACTAGGAGTAATGTTACATGTACATCAGCATTTGCCAATGTGTCCTAGTGGGACTTAAAGGTACTGCAGGCTTTGAACCATATAAGACAAACTGGTTTTAAACGTCCCAAAGGAAGAACTAACATACAATGTTCTGTCCATTCATCTTTGAAGGTTCAGTTTTCATAGTCTACTTACCTAATTTTGGAGTGTGCCATGCTGTGTTGCGGGTCATCCGCATACTCTGTGTTTTTACAATAAACTATCACGTTGATTGGCTCTGTTGAGTGACATGTTTAACCTCGCCCACCTCGAGGGGAAAAAATGCTATATTCATCCAAAAAAAATGCTGCCTGTTGTGATGTAATCTAACACAAAACTGCTCATAACTTCTCTTCCACTCAACATTTCGATTTCATGGATTTCATGGCTCAGATTTAACTTCAGGCAAATACAGAAGGCCTGGCAAAGTTTCATTACATTCTTTCCAGCCAGTTTCGCTGTAACAAAATCAACAGGATAGACATACAGACAATTTTTTTTTTATGAGACTGGTTCCTCCAATGTATGAAAGATAAAGATATTCTTGAAAGAGTGAATTCTAAAAATGTACAGATAAAAGCTTTACTTTACTTTTCAATAAGGTTTAAAATTCACAGCATTGGTTAATAATGCGGATAAAGTGGGTAGGTGTCTGGACATCTGCAGCAGACAGAATGAAGCACATCGACATGTCAGGAAGGAACTAGGACTCTGTATCACCCGAGTTTTAACTTTGCTCACCGGCATGCAGTAAACAAGGAATTTGAATTTCTTTTGCCCTTTGTAATGAACTTTGGATTACGTTTTGGGAATTTGATATACTGAATCATACGACCTATGCCGACCCTTTCGAATACGATTTTAATATTGTTTGATTTGTTTGTTTGTATTAATCCTTATTAAATGGACATTCTTATGCGCAATTGTGTCCTCCACGTCCCAGTTCCTAACAGAAGGGAAGGCAAGCGACTCCACAAACTTGAGTGATGTTTAACTTTCTGGAAACAAGATAAAAAGGAATCAGGGACTTAAATAAATACATACAATTTAGTGGATTTATTTGATGTTATGTGCAAACCCAATCAAACTCAACCCAACAGTATGTTAATTCTTTGTATGTATTTTTCTTCCACCTACACATTTCTATTTACAGCCGATCTTCATTTTTTAAAGATTTTTAAAACTGTGAAAGAACGTTAACCACGTAGTAAGCTAAAGTGACAGGGTTCCTGTCATGCTGTCATTTTTTTATTTTTATTTTTCTTGCTGTATATTAGAAAATTAAAAACAACCTTTTCTCAGTAACTGTACTTGTTTTTTGGGGGTCTTTTTCTAAATTTTTTCCTCTAATTTAGTCAATATCAGTCCACCTTTCTCTCTACCAAGTTACAAGCTTGTACCAAGTTACTAAGTGTGTTACTCTCCGGAGTAACACGCTTAGAGGGAAGCATCATCCAATCCCTTCTACTCATGTGAGCTCAGAGTCGCCCATGATTGGCTAGTGTCACTATGATTCATGTAAGAGTGTGGGTGGGTATCACATCCACCCCATCAGTTCTCTAGATTAGATAATATGATGATAATGATGATGATGATGATAATGATGATGACTTTCACACAAGAAACAACCTCACTATATACTGATAACAGGGTGAACACGTTTCCGTTATTCAATTCAATTCAATTTAATTACAATTTATTTGTATAGCGCTTTTAACAATTGACATTGTCGCAAAGCTGCTTTACACAATCAAAAGAATTATTTAAGTTTGTATGAGATGTAAACATGTATGAATCAAAATGTTAAGACTGTCCCTGATGAGCAAGCCGAGGACGATGGTGACAGTGGCAAGGAAAAACTCCCTGAGATGGCAGTAGGAAAAAACCTTGAGAAGGACCAGACTCAACAGGGAACCCACCCTCATCTGGGTGAACGAATAGCAGGGATTGATCTGCATCATACTATGTGAGACGTGGAAGTTCAGTATAACAGGAGATGTGTTAAAGTTAATATGAATTCCTGTTCATTATTGGAGGCTTGGGTAGAATGTAGGAAACTCCAGTCCTGAACTATCAAGCGACTGAAGGAACAAGTCCGCAGAGAACAGCTGTCTGCATCAGCCAAGGACAGGACCATCTTCATGGAAAAGTGGAACCGTCCCCAGTCACCACACGCATCCCAGGCAGATCACATGGGGCATCCATGCAACAAGAACACCAGGACGAGTCAGACAGCTCCAGGGGGAAGAGGGAGTCTGGATCACTGGCAGCTCAGGACCGACATGTATAGCTTGACAGAGAGACAGGTTGAGGGAAAGAGAGAGAGGGAGAGAGAGAGAGAGGAGTAGAGAGAGAAGAGGAGAGAGCAGAAGAGAAGGAGAGATGGCAGTTAGTTATGTCACAGTCAAAGAATGTATAATGTGAATGTATATTAACTGCAGAGTGCAAGCAGGGACTCCGGCAGGACTAACTATGACAGCCTAACTAAAAGGGAGAGCCCAAAGGAAACACAGACATGAGGTCTCCCTGAGATGTAAAGCGAAAATTCACTTCACCGTCAACAAACCTGAGTGATCAATAAGAGTGGGGAAGACAGCATCTAAACATACCAGTTCATCGT
>JAOVVB010233070.1:0-10251 GCA_028570985.1 Heterobranchus longifilis
TATATATAATGTGTAACATCGCTGCAAGATTTTCTTAATTTAAAACAACGGTAATCTGTTGAGTGGCTGGTAGATTTCAGAATCCACCTGATAAACTCCATCCATCATCCATCCATCCATCCATCCATCCAAACATGATTGTAACATGTTTATTTAACTTTTTAAGTTAGGGGTTGTCCCTCAATTAACTCTCTCTGCCTTATCTGTATTGTATTAGCATTTGGATAGTAATATACATGTCAATCTCTTAAAATGTGTCTCTAAATATTTGCTGTTTTAATCAAAAGGTACCACCAACGTGGTTCTTTCTGTACATTTGATTGATGCCCATTTCTCCTTCTCCATCTTCTTCTTTTCTTTTTTGTTGTTGTTATTGTGCAGTTGTTTAAGTTTACAGCATCTAGCTTAGCCAAGGTGCTGGCTCCTGGTCTGTCTGTGAGCGGCCTACTGGAGTTTACTCCAGAGGAAGAGGAGGAGGTCAGAGACTGCCTTGTGATTCATATAGATGATGTTGATACCATCACAATCCCACTGCTGGGGTAAGCAGATTAACATATGATATTGACATATATATTAAAGCTATTTAGGTCCAAACACACATACATCTCCACAAATGTTTTGACATTTCAACTCTATATTTATATGCTCCTCTAGGCTTCCCAGGGCTTGTTCCTTCCTAATGGATTCAGTATTAGACTTTGGGTGCATTGCTGCAAGCAGTCAGGTGATCAGCAAACATCATCAGATAACCAATCAGGGATCAGCACCAGGTAAATCAAGCTCGACTTTCTTGGCTTGGAGATACTCATATGGGTATGACATGTTAATTTTCCAAAACACAGACTCCATGACCCATCACATTAAAGTATTAGCTGCTCATGTAAATGATACCTATTATCAGATAACTTTTGTTTTCCTTAATCATAATACTTAACCAATTAATGGGTATGAAAGTGGTAAAACCTTTAATTTAAAATGAATAAAAATGAAATTAAAGAGACAGTTGTGTGATACAAGAATGGGAAACTTCAGATCTCTCAGATGATAAACAATATATAATAGTTCATCACGCTGAAACATGCCTAACCATGTTTTTTAGTGGTTTTCTCTGTGGACAGTATAACAATAATTAAATATATATATAAAGCTTTGATTGAAGCTAATGATCTGATGACCTCATCCCTTCCCATTTCCTCTTTTATAACACTAATATTCAACATTATAAAAACAGAATAGTGATAGTTGATTTGTAATGATATATGCATGTATATATTACATCCCCTCATAAAGACATCATGTCTGACAGGGAATGCATGGTGGACTGTATGAGAAAGAAATCATGCAACAATACATTATACAAAAAAGGGGATTTTTACTCCTCTGTTGAATTCAATCAGCTTTTCTTCTACAGTAGAACAGGTGGAGTAAAGTGTGAATTATTCAGTCAAAGGTTAATCCTCCACAGGGGAAATTGTTATTACCGTGTGCAACTGATGTGCTGTTTATGTAAACTGGCATTTTCATTTTCTTAAATGCAATAAGCTTTCTTTATACTTTTATTTAAATACCTTGCCACTGTTTGAGGAAGTAGGTTTACTCTGTTAACCCATGAGCTGTGTCAACGGAAGGTGTGTGTGCACTGCAGGTGTGTTCCAGGTGCAGTACAAGGGAGACCCCTCAGTCAGACTCTCACCCTGCAGCGGAGTCATAGCAGCTGGTGCCACCCAGTGGCTGACAGTGGAACTGTCCACAGACAGACCCAGACAGATCGATGAGAAGGCTCTGTAAGAAAGACTCTACGCTGCCAGTCCAGTATAACTGAACACAGAATGTATTAAAGGGATCGGACACTAATGCTACATTCACATGGAGTCAGGCAGACGGTAAACTGGATATCACTTTAGTGGATGAGAGCAGGATGGTAAAATAAGAGATATTACAGGAAACTACATGCATCACTAGAATAATTTAATTAAAAAATAGACACAAAATAATTTGACTTAATATATTTTATTCTATTCTTTGTAAACAATACGACATCTCCATAGAAACACATCGTCATGCATGTTTTGTTTTAACGTCCTGCCATTATGTCGGACTGTTTTTGTTTTTCCCGTGCCATCCAAAAGCTGTTGTCCGTCTGCTGGTACCGTCTCCCTGACTCCATATGAATGCAGGACATAAATGCACAGTCATATTTTAGGTTTTTAGATTCTTTTGTAAACGTTTGCTTCTGAGTAGCTAAGTAGTGTTTTTGAGTAACAGCTGTGCATGTACACTCTACCTGAACTTCCCCCTCCTTTTGTCCCAGGTTGAAACTCCAGAATCACTTTTCTGTAGTTCTCAGTATAAAGGCTGAAGTGGTGGACCAGCGCCTTGAGGTTTTTGACCTGCAGGTAATTCTGTGGTCCATATATTACTTAACTGTGATACTCAATTTATCCTTAAAATGAATGTTCAGCTTTATTGCTTTCCCCCTCTAACTGCTCAATTTCCAAGGCAGTTTCTATTTATATAGCACCAAATCACAACTAAAGTTATCTTTTGACACTTTTAATATAGAGCAGGTCTAGACCATACTCTTGAATTTACAGAAACCCAACATCCTTCCATGAGCAATGGGCTCATGGAAAGATGCTTGTGCTTATTTCTGTAGCTGAACAAAACACAACTCCGTGCTGTTTTACAGGGGGCGCCACTGTCCTGTCTGTGGTTTGGACCTGTATACTTAGGGACGTCCTGCGTGGAGAATGTGGTTCTGAGAAACAATGCACCCATGGCATGTGACTGGGTCTGCCTGCTCCAGGATACTGCTGCTGGCACGGAGGTGGTGAGTGATGCCTTCAGGGAAAGTATGTGGAGCTGCCAATCTGTGCAGCTGCTGTGCAGATAGGCATGGTCGTGTTTTAGGTACAGACAGGTTGATGGAAGGTAAAAACACAGCTGTTAACCTGTTGTTCAGGTAAAATGCTGAACACACACACACACACACACGACGAAGCTAGACTAGAACGCTAGCAGCAACTGCATCATTCCAAAGGGATATTTACTCTAAAATTGTACATATTTTTAGGGGGAAATTAAATCTTTCATTTATGCTGTGTTCCATACTGACACCTCTGCAGAAATCCCACAAGTGTTACATTTATTATGATACCAAGATTATTCATATAGACCTTGTAGTTGCAGAGATAAACTCTATTCATTTTGGGCATTAGAAGAAGAGGTTAAAGTTATTAGTTTGGGAGGTGGACAAGTAGAGGCACAGCTATAAACTGGAGGGGTAAACGGGAAAGAAAGCTGAAAGGCTGGTTGGTAGTTTGGTTGGTAGTTTGGTTGGAGGTCATTTGTACTGAATTGAAACTGAAACAATGCTTTGACTGTGATGGCTGTGTAGGGAACAGACCTCCAGAAGAGCACAGACGCCGCCCTGCTGGAGAGAATGCAGAGGTGCAGCCCAGCCACCCGAGACGCCTCTCAGGTCTTGGTGTGTGTTCCCAAACAGGGTCGACTGGGACCGTACGGCAAAACCACTGTGGCAGTGTGCTTCAGCCCCGTCTGCAAGAGGTAGATTGTCTGTGAATGTGCCAGAAAACAAAACAAAAAAATACTTTTCAGAATTTAATGTCAAGGGCTTTAACATTACCAATGGCCTAAACATTAATATTAAAACAATTTCACCTTAGAAATGTTAATGTACTAATGTTTTGTAAAGGAATTGTATTGTAAAATGCCCAATAGAAACAATATAAAGATAAATGTCATAGGCAGAGAGGTGGGGGGTAGGTTAATGTGTTACCACCGCTGGGGGAGGGGGAAAAAAGGCACAACTCCCCGTCGGGGAATCGAACCCCGGTCTCCCGCGTGACAGGCGGGGATACTCACCACTATACTAACGAGGAGCTCATGTATAAAAAATAGGTGTAGTCTCCCTTTAACTCTACCACTGTAAAATGACACCATGTCTGTTTCAGTATGTGTGAAGAGAAGAAGCGTGGTTACTCAGCCGGCCGGCAAGACTACTGCCTTTTCCTGCTGTTTGAGTCAGTGGGAAGCAGATATGGCTTCACTCACCATAATGGTATTCACAACACACACACACACTCTCTCTGTCTCCGTCTCTCTCTCTCTCTCTCTCATTGCATACTACAATCCAATCCAACAGAAGTGCTCAAAGGACTTTTAAATTTTTTTTATAATTTAGACTTTTATTGATTTTTGACAAGTTAAATGTGAGCATCACAGTGCTCTTTACATTCTCAAAGACAAATAATGAAATAATAACAAAGAGATAGTAATAATACAATCAGATAAGTAACCGAAATAAAATAAAATAATTATAATAAAGTAGAAAAATAAATAAAAGGAATGGTACAATAAAGGTTACATTGCAATTTTTTTTACACAAACTTCCCCTCGCTCACCCTCCCAATATAACACCATGGCAGCTGTTGTGTTCATAAAGCAACATTACACAAGTACAGATGCACATTTTTATAGCTATACATCTGCACTCCTCCATGGCACAAGCCCATACATATCTCCAAAATATTTAGTGGTTCAGAGTAGGGCTGCAGCTAACAATAATTTTCAGTATTGATTAAGCCACCAAACATCCTCTAGATTGAACGATTGTCAGTACAGAATCCAAAGATATACAGTTATACAATGTGACATATAACAGAAATCTCAATATTTGAGAGGCTGTGAGAACAGCAGTTTCTGCCATCTTTGTATGAAAAATGACCCAAACCATTAATCGATTGGAGTTGGCAATTGTTTTTTCCGTCAATCAACTAATTGATTAGTTGACTAATTGTTATAGTTCTACTTCAGAATACACTCTGTTACAATGCATCAGCCGTCCTGTGAGGTAATCAATAAAACAAAACCCCAAACTACAATCAAATGTCTTCATCTAGTCATTAGTTCTTCGGCTCTCGAAGTATAAAAAAGGTTCCCATTTCAAGTAGAACTTTTTCACAGATCCCGTCAGTGTAAATTTAATCTTTTCTAATTTTAGATTCTCCAGCCAAGTCCTAGATAACTGTTTTGTGCCAGCAATTCATTATTTATTGATTGACTAACTGATAAGTCTTTTTCTTTTTCCTTGTCTCTTTAGGGAACAGCAGTGTGGAGCTGGCAGTGACAGGCTCTGGACTGCCTGTGTCTCTGGTGCCGAGTCCCTCTCAAAGGTTTGATTTCCTCACCTGTGTGACAGGCCAACGCGTGGACCTGCTGTGTGTGCTGCAGAACCTCTGCCCTCAACTTCCTGTCAACTTCCGCTTCCACAAGTTAGCACATTTCACCACCAAGCCCTCCACTGGCACGATTGGCCCCGGGCAATGCCAGGTAAGGATGGTGATTGATTCAGTTACTTACTCATAAATCCAAGCAGAGCAGCGAATAAGATAACTTTTTTTTCTCTCTCTCTCTTGCATTCCTCAGGATGTAGTTTTGACTTTCACTGCACGACAGCAAGGGAGCTTCCAGGTGTGTCAGAAGCTCGATGTCTTAGGTCATGCTGTTCAGAGGAGCAGCAACGCCGCTGAAGATCTTATTAGACTTGAGCTTCACAGCTTCCACACCATCGCTCTACACCTGTCTGCTGTCTGCCGCAGTGAGACCACACACCCCGTGCCTAAACTAAATCCTGGTAAATATTGAAGGATAACTCCCACGAACAAAAACAAAACCAACAATGTCTCTGTCTCTCAACACTTTGACGTCCCTACTCTCTCTGTGGCTCTAAAAAAAGACAGAAATTTCCTAAAACAGCCGACCACTGTAGCTTTTAGCAAACATTACAAATATTGCATTTGCAAGGAGCTATTTTCCTTAATCCACATTTGGTGATCTGCTGAGTATTTATGGCAGCAGGATGTTGTGTGTGTGTGTGTGTGTGTGTGTGTGTGTGTGTGTTCATGATAATGTGTTTTTAATATTTTTTGGAAAACAATGGAGCTCTGTGCTACAGAGGAATAACATACTGTATATCAGGCTTTTGTTATGCACACAGTACTTGTTAGTAGGATACATTTATTGTTGGTTTTGGTCTTCTCCTGGGATTTGACAATAACAAAAATATGTCTATGAAAAACATCATCAGACGATGATTTTGATAGACGTACCTGTCCTCTAATTGGCTGCTGCTTCACAGGCATCACTCCAGCAGTGACCAATCCAAGCGGATCGCTGCCTCACGTTCGGTCCAGTGACGTGGCTCGCTGTCGTGGGATGGTGCGCGCTGCTGTCCTCTGCGCCGACAAAACACGACTCCACGAACATCGCAGGGAGAGGAGTCAGAACACACAGGGGGAGGAGTTCCTGGCTCTTCCTAATGACCGAGCCGCGAGCATCAGGCCTGCCTCTGCACACAGACAGTACAGGTAGAGGTTAAAGAAACACTCTTTCACAGGGTCTGTGCAGATGGACAGTCAGTTCCTCAACTGAAATGTGAAAAAAAAATCAAAGACAACAAATCAAAATCTCAAAAAAGTAGGAACAAATTTCAAGTATGTATATATATTAGTAGTATATATTTTTTGTAAAAACATTCACAAACCAAATATTATTTAGCTTCTTTTAACAGAATATGTTAAATAAACAACAAATTGCCATTTTTCTTGTTGTTAAAATGATCCCAGTTTAAAGATTCCACAGTTACTGAAGGATTCCTGTCTTTATCGTGTCCAGGACCATCTTCACTGGTGTACAGCGATATCGCTACATGGACGACGACTATGCTTTCACTGAGGAAGAGGAGGAGCAGAGGCAGCGGCATCGACAGACTTACACAGACTTCATCGAACAGCTCAGACAAGCGCGCCTGCAGAAGATCAAGAAGAGGTATGATTTTATGATTGTACACCTAAAGGCCCATCTGAAGCTTTTTTTTTTTTTTACATTAAGACCTTTTGTTTTTGGTTGTTAGACAGCAGGAGAAAGTGGAGGACGATGTGGATATTGGGATTGTTCCTTCTCAAGGGCTTGTTCCACCTCCACTCTGCATCAGTGACCTGCAGAGCAGCAAGATCTCAGAGAGCAAAACAAACTGCAGCTGTGCTTCTCCAGCAGCCAAACACAGCTGCCCACAAAACGAGACATCCATCACCCGGCAGGTTAGCAGTCAGGTCGGATCAAAGGTGGTCAAAAGAATGGTTACACAGAGTGGAATTTCAATGCAACATTCAGGAGAAAGTTTTTTTTAGCTGTCTCTTGATGTCTTTGCATTCTCTCCAGGTAATGAGCGCAGTTCCGTCTAGCAGCCAGGAGGTGGCAGACTGCAACAGGACTCTGACAGCTCAGGAGCTCTACCAGGTTGTCATCGGTGAGACCAGTGGCTCCCAACCTTTTAAGTGACATATTTTATGGATATGTCATATTGTATTCAATGCTTAACAATAACAGTACAGAACAACTGCTAAACTGTACAATTAACACAAATAGCGAACACAATAACTGCAGGAAGTTTGTGTAAAACAAGTGAGTTTATTTCCTGTTAATATTGCATCAGAGATGAGTTTTCCTGTTATTTTTAGGAACTTTTTATGACATTTTATGTATTATTTATCCCTGACACTGCATTGTTCTACTTCTAATAATAATTTTGTTGTTTAACTGCATACTATAAGTTTTTTATATATATAATTGACAAGTTGTTAAGCAATACCTAAGGGATGAGGACTTGTTTTTAATTTTGAAAAAGATTTAAAAAAAAAACCAAAATCTCACTATTTCCTCAATAGGTCCGTTGTTAGTGGACTTTGGCGAGGTGTGTGTGCAGTCGGTGTGTGTTCAGAAGCTGGAGCTGATCAATCATCTGTCGGTGTTCGTCTGGGTGCAGCTGGAGGTGGACTGCCCCGAGCTGCAGGGCTCCTCACCCCTCTCCCACGTCCTGCCACCCCACTCCCTCAGCACCCTGCCACTGACATTTCAAAGCAACACGCCGGGTCACTTCTACAGGTTGGTGGACGAGGCAGCAGCTCAACACACTCTGATCACATGTCAAATCAATTATTGCAGTTCAAGTGTCAATACAAACGTACTTCCTTCCTCCAGACCTGTATCCTACTCTGTGAACCAGCAACACCCTGGTCAGATCCTGGTCCAGGCCCAGGTCGTCCCCTTGGCTCTGGAGCTGTCCACCACCCTGCTGGTGCTCCGCCCCGCCCACACTCTGCTTGTCCAATCAGGATACAGGAGCTCAGTGACCCTTCGAAACAAGCGAAACCACGCTGCAGAATTCACATGGAGACCAGTAGTCACAGAGAGCGGCATCCTGTTCTCCATTAGACCAGCTACAGGTGCTAAAAAAAAGTGCAGCACAATTTGAGTGTCCCTGGGTTATAATCTTCAAAGCCTTAATATCAAGACTGTGCATCTTCTTCCTCCCTGTTATTTGTCTTTAAGGAGCTTTGAATTTTTAAATCCACCCTCCCTCCCCACAGGTACAGTGGAGCCATACAGAGAACTGGATTGTGAGGTAGTGTGGCATCCCTCCTTCTCCTCCCCCTCAGAAGGAGACTTTGACCTCTGTGTCCATGAGGGCAACACACAACGGCTGCACTGTGCTGCGAAGGTCTGTCCCAGAAAAGATTATTACTGCTAATACTACTCATATTTACTACTTTTGCTTTGCCCAGTTGGGGATGGGAAATAAATTAAATTATGGGAAAGAATTAAAGCCGCTATAAGTTCTAGTCAAAGCCACCAGATTCTTTTGACAAAAACAGTAATTTCACCTCGCAGAACACGGGTCTACCTCGGCTGCGATGATTTGATTTTGATTAATCAAAAAATAAATAATAAGCCCTCTTTTTTAATTTATTTTATTATGTTGCAGCTGACAGTTTAAACCTAGAGTTTTGCACTTTAATATGGAAACCTTTTGTTTACATTTTGTTTTGTTGCTGCATTATACAATGACATACAGTTTGTCAAAATAAAGTCAGTTTTTGTTGCTGACAGAAAGTAAGGTTTTTAATGTTGATGAAAAATGCAAATTTAAATCGATGATCAGTGGTCTTTGCTGTCCGGTAGCCAACACAGCAGGTGTTAGAGCTGCAGCGCGATCGTTGAAAATCATTGATTTATAGGCTCGGTATGTTCCCAACCTTCATATCTTTTTACCAAAATGTAAACAATTTGTCAGTCCTCACACACATTAGAGAACTGCTCTGTCTCACAAGGACCCAAAATCCTTGTGTATCAAATGTACACGTGAACCATCTGCTGTAATAAGTTTGTCGTCTGTTCCTTCACGGAGAATAATGACTGTGGTCAGCTTGGATTCATGGAGGCTACAATTGATTCCATTAGCGAGCAATTTTCACAGTAGTACTGAGGTATCAAAACATGTATAGAAGCTTTTCAATTCACTGCTGCAACCTTGTTGAAAATCCAGTTCTTAAACAACTACCAGGGATGTGCTTTGCAACATAAATGATGTGATGTCACCTTGAGATGACTTAATAGCAAAAAGATTTTCTAAAATCTAAAATGTCAGTAATAAATGAAATGAAATAAATGATCAAATAGAAAGAGGCTCTTTGGTTATTTTTTTTTTTTAAACCAATGTTCAACAATCATACAAGGCCAAATCCATCAAAGGCAGATATTGATTTTTTTTTTCCTCCGACAGCAGCCTCAGTAGACCAGAACACAATTCAGCAGTGTTGTGTTGTAAGTAAGGCTTGTGACTTTCATGCTCTTTTCAAAGGAAAAAACTCACCCACTCACACTTGCTGTTCTGCTATCATCATTATTACTATCATTACTATCTCTTCACCGAGTCGCACACATGCTCCGAATACATGTGCTCCAGCAGCCGTCAAAAATAATACAATAAATTGTGGGAAATCAGTGACTAGGGGAGAATTAGACAAGGTAGGTCAAGGGAGGGTGTAGAATGCAACATTATGGATTGAATATCACAGAACAATGATATATTACACTGAGAGAATTTTCCTTTTTCCTCTTTGTCCTTCTCAGGTTGGGTCCACCAGCGTCCAGCTGGCAGAGAAACAGGTCGTATTTGGATCAGCGCCTCTCAACATGCCTTCTGTCAGAACTGCAGTCTTACACAACACTGGAAAGAACCATGCCTACTACCAGGTGCCCCCCCCCTCCACACACACACACACACTGTCAACGAATTTGGATATATATTCTCTTCGTGTGACATTTTAAAAGTTGTTTACTTGTTGTCTTGTGGACGGACGTGACAAAGCATGAATTCAGACTTTTTAC
>JAOVVB010233072.1:0-10251 GCA_028570985.1 Heterobranchus longifilis
CACACACACACAAACACAAAAGCATCCATTCACTGTCTTCTTGGTATTCAGACCCAGGCACAGCAAGCCGTCGCAGAAAATGACAAACCTTGTTACATTAGTAAAATGCAAATCGAGTTGTTTGTTTGATCATTTTGGATTTGTTAGTTACATGTAAAAATTTGTCATTTGGTATCTAACTATTCTTTTGTCGCTGTGTCTAACATTATAGTCATATTGTCCCTAGATTTCAGGTCTGCTTATAAAGACCCTTCGTTTTGAGTCTGTGGAACAATGTGACATCAGTAAATGGAAAAGAGTGAAGCGAAATCCTTTTTAGGATTTTTATTGAGTGTAACGTAAAGTTGAGACGGTCGGTGTGAAGTGTTGCGGCTTTGTGCCTCAACATTGTCAGTGAAACCTTTAAATAAAGGACAGAATTTGAAATGTATTAAATCAAAGATGTTTTTGAAGAAACGGGAACGCAAAACTCCATATTTACCGTATTCTCCCTGTTACCTCCCCAAACTGATTTCTTTGTTTCATTCTTATCAAAGAATGTAGATTTGCAACTTATAGGTATGCATATTTGAAGGCTTGATTTCAAGGTACAGTTTTCCTCACAATACACTGGCTAAAATAAAGACTGCTCCTTTGTATCACATGTAACCCTGTTATTGTTAAACTCATTACATCATACGTATATACATTGTTTCATATATGTTTTTATTTATACACATTAGAGATGCTAATAAATTTTATTTTTAAAAGTGTTGAAGTTGTGTGACTCCATGCATTATAAGACTGATTATTGTGCCATTCTGTTCACTAGCAACATAAAAAATTGTCAGTTTCTAAATAATCACACACAGTGCATAGTTCTGCAATCTGATACCAACACAGGTGAATCTTTTTCACTAATTTATGAATGAATCCAATGTACAGCAATTACCAATAAGTAGGTCAATACAGTGTTATTCCTTAAGATGTAGTGGCCAATTTTATGATATGATATCCCCCACCCCCTTATTGCAGAAAAGAAACAGAAGAAATGTACATGTATACAGGTAGCATGAAACAATAAAATTGTGAGTAACAAGTTAAAAAAAGAAAGAAAGAAGCATATAAAAGAGGACTAATTAACAGTGAGAAAAGTAAAAGGATAGATAGATAGATAGATAGATAGATAGATAGATAGATAGATAGATAGATAGATAGATAGATAAAATAAGATAAGATAATTGTATTAATCTCAAAGGACTTTCTTGTGCCAGAGATTGCTCAGAAGTATAACAAATATACATGCATGCATGCATGCAAAGGAGTAAACTAAAAAAGGAAAGTAATAAAATAAAAATAAAATGTGCATGATATTGAAGCGTAATATTGGCAGTGAAATTAAAAAGTAATATTGTATGTGAGGAAGGCTAAATCATAAACCTTTTCCCCACATTTATGTAGAAAAAATATGTCTTCAATGCATATTTATGTATAGGTACGGTAACTAGAAGTTTGTTGCACTTGCAACGATGACAAACCTATTTTGGGGCCTTTTGACTTGCCGTAGTTTTCCCAGTGAGTGGGTTTATGGGTAATGTAGTACAGCGGCAGACACGTGGGGCGCTGCGTCACTGTTCATTCGAAGTTAGCGGAAACATGGCGGGTCTGGAGCTGCTGTCGGACCAGGGATACCGTTTAGATGGAAGAAAAGCGACCGAGCTGCGGAAGGTTCAGGCCCGCATGGGTGTGTTCGCTCAGGCGGACGGTTCTGCGTATTTAGAGCAGGGAAACACCAAAGCTCTGGCTGTGGTTTACGGCCCACATGAAGTAAGTAGCAATGAATGCACGGGTGTGTTAACAGCTAACATCTATAACAGGGCAGTCTTCATCAGCCCGACGAGAGTAAATCTACTGTAAAGTTAAATATGTTAGAAGGAGGGTTTGTTATTATTTGCATGTGTCCAAAGGAAATGTAATTCAAAGTAACAGCAGGTTGTTGTTGTTGTTGTCTTGGACAGTAGTATGTTTTTAACATTAACACTACCCATAATTCCCATCATAAGTGACTATGCCCACATAATGCCTATATTAGTCTAACTGTTTAATTTATCTAACCATGTAGTACCATGCATGCAGTAATGCATAGTGCATTTTTGATCATATACACTCCCACTATATTAGGTGCACCTATACAATATATTATTGTATCATATATTATTCCTTTATGAAGTTTACAATGGCTAGTTTTTGTTAAAACTTTACGAGAATTGTTAATTTAACTATATATTTATTACTCAGATTGTAGTTCGTGTTGTACTGGACTGCTCATGTTTGTAAATGGAGTGGGAAAATATGATTAACTCAATATAAAGTAGTCCAGCACAGCACCACTGCAAATTACAACCTCAATAATAAACATACTGTTAAATGAATACCTCTCTAACAGTGTCAATCAAACCTGAACATTATCTTTAATGTACAATTGATTGCATAGCTGTTGTTTTGGATTGCATTACATTTTGTACCTAATAATGTGAGTGTAGGCAAAATTCCATTTAAAATGCTCAAGTTGATATTGTGTTAAAGTTTGTAATTATAATTACTTTAAATCATTAAGTTGGGCAACATCATTTTAAAAAAGTGTAACATGATATATGACGATTCACATAAAGCTGATTAATGGGTAATATTGAATTAACAACCAGCCCTACATTAGGAACAGCACATAAAATATGAATTGATACATTAAATGGGGAAAGAGCTAAAGAGATCATGTGTTTGTCACCCATAGATACGAGGTTCACGCAGCCGGATTCGTCATGATCGAGCTGTTATCAACTGTCAGTACAGCATGGCCACATTCAGCACCGCAGAGAGGAAGAGGAGACCGCACGGGGACCGCAAGTCTACCGAGATGAGCCTCCACCTCAAGCAGACGTTCGAAGCTGCCGTGATGACCCAGCTCTACCCACGCTCTCAAATAGACATCTATGTCAAGGTAGTCTCGCGTAGCCAGACCCATCTCCACAGCATTGTGTCCATGGTCCATGCTGGGGGGGTAGGTCTGGATTCAATGTGTTTTCACTCCAGTATAGTGGAAAAAAACTCTCTGGCCTGTTTGCATTTCTTTAAACCAATCACAATCGTCTTGGGCGGCGCTACGCCCCGGATACAGCAGCGGTGCCTCTGGAAAATAGTGTCGGGAGGAAACTTGTTTTACACGTGGAGAGGCAAGCCATGACATTAAAATGGCTAATTCCCCACAAAAGAAAATGCCACATAAAACATTAAAAGGCGTATGTTGACTGTGTGATGAGACTTTTACAAGAAACAAACAGAATTTGATCATCGGTGCCCGAGAGCCGGTGAAGACTGCATGTAGCCGACTTTAGCTCTGGAGGAGCTCACGGGACACGTTGAAAACACAGACGCTTTGCTAGCTGTATGCGAGTCTTGCAGAACATTATCAAACAGATATCAGCTGGAGTGGAACGGATAAGTACGTCGGTCAAGTCAGTGTCAGTCGCGCACGCCGCTGCCAGAGTTTAAAGATGACTGACGTGTCAGAAAACGGATCGACATCCTGCGAGACTGGCCTTTAACAAAGTACGTTCACAAATTGTTTTAGTCCTGCAACTGCAGCCATGCTTGGAAAATAAAATCCAAAACCGGTCATCAAACATGCAAGAACGTCCCAGTTAGACAGCAAATGTTGTAAACATATTCGTTGTAGGCTTTATACCGCCACTGCTCACATAAGTAATACTGGACACTGAATGTGGATTTGATGTGTTAGGGGGTTTATTGTGTTGGGATCTACTAATATTTAATCATTATTTCCCAACAGATTCTGCAGTCAGACGGAGGGAACTACAGCGTGTGTGTGAATGCTGCCACTCTGGCGGTGATTGACGCCGGCATCCCCATGCGGGACTACGTGTGCGCCTGCACGGTGGGGTTTGTGGATGAGACGCCGCTCGCTGACCTTTGCTATGCAGAGGAAAGCGGAGGAGTGAGCTCTCTGGCCTTGGCGCTGCTGCCCCGCGGTGGACAGATCGCTCTGCTGCAGATGGACGCCAGGCTACATCAGGATCATTTGGAGTCTTTGATCGAAGCCGCCATGACGGCGTGTAAAGGTGTGAGCAAGGTGCTGGATGAGGTGGTGCGACAACATCTCCAAGAAGTTTCTGTGCTGTCCGGAGAGTGATGATGCAGGGAGGAGGGTGGTTTTGGTTGCAGACTGGGGAGTTATTGGACTGAATGGAGAGGAATGATGGGAGTGAATGGTTTTCTATGTATTCATTCAATTATACTTTTGTACAGTATATGTGTGGTGAAGCTAACAATAAATATGTCAACCCTGATCCATCTGTGTCTTGCCTGTTCAGTTGTGAGTGGTTGCATTTACGTATTTAAAAGGTGCTGTAGCAGACTGGAGGGAAAGGAATGAAAAAACACAAAACAGCCCTTTACTGCCCTCCAAGGGCGTAGGTTTCATTTCAGTATTTGGGGGGGGACACATTTAAAACGGGGGGTTTAGCGGTCCTCCCTCAGAAAATTGTAAGCGTTAAACATTTCATTTCCTGCATTCTGGTGAATTTTTATGCACCAGTTTATAGAGGAAATGTCTTTAAATCGATGAAAACTGACCTCCTGCAGGAGAGCGTTGTTTACATGATCCTGTTTAAATCGATCTAAAATAAAAATAATAGCTAGAGGCTTCATTCTTTTCTTCTGCAGCAGAAAGCTAAGGCTTCCGTTTTTAATGTCATGTGATGATGTTGCTTCGTTATGTTACGTGAGGTGCAAAACTGCGTGACAAATGAAAACACCTTTGCATTCTGTTCATAAAAATGAGCATACCTCAAAAACTAAGAAATGTACATAGTGCACATATTCTATACTTATGCCACACACACACACACACACACACACACACAGCCAGCCAGCCATGGTGTTGACTGCTCATTCCACTCATATGTGTTGTATCAACTAAAAAACACCAGACATGTTAACATATGGTTAAAGACTTGATTTTCACGACAGGGCTCTTTAAGCAAAGTAAAATAGTTCCTCTCAAAACTAGAAGGCAGACAATTAAATTAAGATGGGCCTACACAGCGACAATATCTAATGTAATCTAACTATAAAGGCAGAAACCTGTCACCGTTTGCAGTCTATCGTGCCCAGGAATGCCCAAGTAGTGTTTGTGGTCTTCACTTACGTCCGCAGCCGGCTTTCCAGGTCAGGGCATGTCATTTTCAATTACGTCCGCTGTAGCATTTACAGGGCGTCGTTCTTTAATTGTTCGCTTTTGTAGCTCGCTGCTACCAACAATACGTGACTGCTGGATATATAGGCTACCAAACAAACTTTTCTTCACCCCCCTTTCTTAATTTCCCTGGAATCAACGAGTGCAATAAAACCTTCATGATCATCTTTATTTTGGAAAGATATTGAGAAATGTAGCCTATTCATAACAAGACTGGACGAAGTCTATAAACAACTAGGCTACGCCCAAAGGTATCATCACTAAATTTAAATGTAATAATAAAACTTTAGGTCACATTACAAATCTTATCATTATAATTCGTAATTTTCACATACATAAAGCAAATGTTCTAAATCCTTCCCAAACTTTAATACTTTTCGAGATTAATTCAATTTGTAGATACATTATCCCTTATGACAAACAAAAAAGGTGAAGGTATACGCCTACATTGCTATATTTTAAGGATTTATTTTCTGTAGCCCCGATTAAGTTATGTCTTTTTTTAATGTTTTTATTTATCTTAAGATATCTTTATATATTATTTTTAATCTGTTACTATTCATATTTCGTTTAATTGATTTGCTTGTTTGTCTGTTTAGCCTAGGGCCTACTCATTGAATTGTTGAGTTTTTGAGTTTTTGGCACATCACAGTTTCAAGCCAGAAATTCTCAGTCATGGTGTTGACTGCTCATTTCAACTAAAAACCATATAGACATGTTTGCATGGTTAAAAATTAGATTTTCACGAGGGGGGTTCTCTAATACAATATTTACAGAAAATGAATTCCTGACTTGTGTTTAATTTATCTTATGCATTTTGTAGCGAGGTAAAAGGCTACCCAGGACACTGTTTGATTTACCACTTTCTTAAAGTGACAGGATATACTTTTAATTATTCACCTGTCTGGCGCCCAATTATTAATTTGGACATTTGGAGACAAACCTACGCTACAGAAAAATCATCGACCTTAATGCAAACATAATGGTAGCCGCCATGGAATAAAAAAAACAAAGACAAAATACGACTAATTTATGGAGTTATTACTGTTTTAGAGGCTGTCAAATGTTTGTGTGCATCAGCATTGTTTGTAAACAGTAATACAACGGATATACATAACTTTTAGAATTAATTTTGGAAACACAAAATAAGTTGACATGTGTAACTGAAAATCTGAAATTGTGTAGCCTATGTAAAATACATACTTATATATATATATATATACTATTTTTAAACACGAGTCTGGCCTTTAATATACATAAATCAAATGGTTTAAGGGAATTTTAATAGCTGAGGAAGATGATATAATAACATTAGATTAAACATTTCATAATGAAGGAATTTGTTTCTATCTCTGGGACAGTTTAATTTAAAAACGTGAAAATGAATTTTCTTACTTTGTTTTCCCCCCTAATTCTTTCCTGCTGTGATTTATTTTGCTTTCTTTATTTCTATTATTCTATGGGATTCAATCGATTTTTTTTTCTTTTCAAATTTGATTGTATTTTATTTTGTTCCCCTTTTCTTAACCGGAAGTCAGTCCGTCGCATTAATGTTTCCGCAGCAACAAGGAAACTGAAAACATTTAGCGTGAACAAGCCCCACCTCTGCAGGTGGATGTGACCGGCTGTACACTGCAAAGAGGTATATCTTCATGCATATTATGTGAAATATTGAAGAAAAAACACCCGATTATTGTTAATAATATGCACTTTCGCAGAGAACAACAGGAAACATTTTAACGTTACCATCTCGCGAAGCCGGCAAGTTAGCTAGCTAGCTAGCAGCAAGCTAACCACAGCTGCAAATATATGCTATGACAATGGATGACAGAAAAACGATCTCTCAGCTCGAGCTGCATGGAAACGCGTATAATGACCTACGTGTGAATATTGGACCGTCAGATATAGATACAACTCATAATATCCAGTCTCGTGGTTGTTTGACTAAGTAATTTATCTACAATCCCGCATTCCAAGTGCAGTTTGTTACAGTGTGTGTGTGTTGCCTTCAGGGTCCAGTGTATCCAGGCTTTACGTTTCAACAACATGGGACTGCTGTCTGACCCAAACAGGAGACGGGCTTTAATCAGCCTGTTAACCCGCCTCAATGCCCCAATCTGGTGAGTTTTTATTCACTAAATGAAATCTCAAGTGCACCAGTCAAAAGCAATGCAACTGCTCTTATTACAATACCCACATGTGCACCTGTTCTTATAACTTGTCTGATTTCTGTCTTTTAATCCCATCCATTTTAGTGTGGTCTGCTACATGGCAGGTGTGGCCTGGTTCATGGGGTTAGCATTTGAGCCTTTCACTCTGCGGACATACATGTCAGAGAACGCCATGGGATCTACCATGGTGGAGGAACGCTTCCCAGCGGGGGAGAGGGCTCTGGCCACCGGCAGAGAGTTTGCAGCTCATAAGAAGAAAGCAGGGTAAGAACTAGTGGTCGACCCATATGGGTTTTTCAATGGCCGATGCCGATATTTAGAGAGCAGGGCGGCTGATGTCCGATTTATAGTGGTGATTTTGTTTTTTGGGCTGTTTTCATAAAATTTTGATCTATTCTATTATCTATTCTGATAAAATAGCCTACAACAATTTAAAATTGCTTAATTTAAATGAACATTTATTTAACATTTATTCAGCAGATAGCAACATCTCTTTGTTTCTGAAATGTATAAACGTACAAAGTTTTGAGAAAAAAATACTCTGCACTTTAATCGGCCTTGTGATCTGAGAAAATCAGCTGATGCAGATTATCTCTAAATGTCATTAATCACCCCGATTAATCGGTCTATCCCTAGTAAGAACCATTAAGGCATGAAGGACTTGGAAGCAGTGTTATATTAAAATACAAATCTTTATTTTCAGAAAAATATTATTTGATTAGCTAAAAACAACTTTGAGCTCAGTGAGACAGGTCAGTTGGCACAATGCACCGGACATGGGGTGTCAATGGAGCAGGGAATTAATTTTAAAAAAACAACTCACAAAAGTAAAGTAAAACCACCAAGGCAGTGGCTCAACTCGCTCTAAATCAAAACAAACAATTCATAATTGTAAATAATGATGTAAATAATTACATCTTGCCACCAAATAAGACAAAACTGAAAATATAATAAAAGCCACCAGTTATACAGCAGATCCCCGGATGAATTCCCCCACTACACATGCAGCTCTTGGCTCACGAAACACTATAACCCCAGACACACACATCATTAGTTACACAGTGTACAAAATACACAATAAAACCTCCCCCAAAATGAAGGCGCACGTGGACCTCGCACAGGTGATCCATCGGCACACAGCGCCACAGCAAAACCAGACGCCTCTCCGACACTGGGTTCACCTACAAACAACATTTTATTTATTTACTTATTTATAGTCTGTACCGCCCGACCCGGATGCAACACTATTACACGGTCAAACAACTTACCCTCGCAGCTCAATCACCCTCATTCACCTCAGCAGCGCGACCCCCCGCTGCACGCGGTGTGCCAGCCCTTCTCGGAGGAGACAAAATCCAGCATAGCGCTCGCGGACCGCCACCAGCTGCCTTTTATCCCCAATCAGCCACGCGATGATTCACCGGTGTGCCGCTCCCAGCCGTCAGATCCACCCGGCCACAATAGGATTTTAAAAGTTTCCCTCATGTGTTTTTGACGTGAACCTCTTATATCAGTCCAATAATATTTGCCCTTATTCCGCCTGTCTAATGTGGCCCTTGTTTCTCTGCAGCGGGATGCCAGTGGACTGGCTGGTGAAGACCATGCAGGCTCGAGGGCTGGAGGTGTTTACCCAGAGGTTCTCTCGCACGCTGCCTTTCCCTGATGAAAACAAAGAAAGATATGTAAGTTTCAGGGGTGTAATGGTACACAAAATTCACGTTTTCGGTACAACAGGGAAAACAAAACAAAAATGCAGAATATGTATATTTTTAAATTTATTTTGAAAAGTTAAAAACATTAAACAGTATCTTATTGGCCATAATTCTTACTGTAACAATCAAGGCACTCAAATATGGCATATTGTCAATAATAAAAAATGAACACAAATGTCAGTAATGCTCCATCATCAGGGCAGGACTAAAATACTCACAGGAAGGGTTAAAGTCGCAGGACTCAAACACTTTGACCTTATGCTTTAATACGATATTCTCTACAAATGAGTACTGTCACATAAACACAGTGAAAAACACTCGATAGCATTAGTTATTACTTTCTCACAGTGTGAGAAATGTGTGAGCCACTTCATCTTATTCTCTCCTCTCAGTTGGTAAAAGGCACAAATGTATACGGGATCCTTCGGGCCCCGAGAGCTCCACGGACTGAAGCCCTGGTGCTGAGTGCCCCCTGCACCCCAGGCGACAACAACAACCAGGCAGTGGGGCTGCTACTTGGCTTGGCACAGTACTTCAGGAGTGAGTACAGAACCCACGGCCCTCTCCACCACTGGAACAACATTAATTTCTTGTTTTAATGACTCCTGTGTTTCCCAATAGGTCAGGTTTACTGGGCCAAGGACATCATCTTCCTCGTGAATGAGCATGACCTGATTGGCATGCAGGCCTGGCTGGAGGGCTACCACCACACCAACACCACAGGTAATCACCAGCATTCACACAGCCTGTGCAAGGCAGGAATGGTGCACCTTTATTCCGCCTCGCCGTCTGTATAAAAATGACAAAGACTGAATGGGGGGGGGGGGGCAGAGTCGTTCTGCCTTTATGCCGGCAGCGGAGGTAGACACAGAGCCGTAACAGAGCCGAATCGTGTGTAAGGACAGCCGGCATGGCAGGACTAAAACACAGTCACTACTGTGTCTTGCCTAAGTCATTTGAAAAAAAAGTGACAAAGTCAGTGTTCTGAGTAGCCCAAGTTATTAATAACTTACAGAAACATTGCATGCAATAGTCCACCATCTCTTCCCCTTTCTTTTCTCTCTCTCTCAAACACACACATACAGCCCCCCCCCCCCCCCCCCCCCCCCCCCCCCTC